>JAVQJW010178146.1:0-12927 GCA_036025195.1 Hypseleotris klunzingeri
TACAACGATCCACTAAAATATATATAAATATACGGAGGAATGAAAAACTAGGGCTACTATAAATAGAAAATAAATATAGAACTCCAAACTAAAGATTAAAAATAAGCCATAAATTGTCTGAAAGAGCATATAAGACAAAGTAATTAGAAAAGAGGACAGAGACGGCTGCTAGGCATACAGGTACATTAGCCACAACCCAAATGCATACAGACATGTACAGTACATGTGTCGGTGCACCACTATTATACAGATAATAACATAATAAGGAAACGTGAGTAAAATTATTAGCATTTCTTCTTTGACACTTGTATTTGAATTTGTAAATGTGTTGGTATGATTATGATGGTGTTAGTTGGAGAGGCCGTAAGCACAGTGTTTGTCAGTCTGGTCTTGGGCAGCTGTGGCTACAGAGGTACTACCAGTCATTCAGAGGTTAATGAATAATGCACTGAAATGTAAAGCTCAAGAAGCCACAAAAAACTATAGATACATTTTGTACTCCTGCTGTTTTGTACTACTACTATGGTGACTTCTGTAAAAGTCTCCTCAAAAAAGTAGCCAATGTAATAATCATCAATCTGCAACAAGAGAAGCCAATCCAAACAGTAAATTTCCCTGGATTCGGCACACCAATTACACAAGAGAGATAGAAATCACAGCATTGCCATGAAAGCAAGAGGCACTACTTCACTTTTAACAGATAAATAGCCTTCGGAGCCTCTTTTAGATGAGTGGCATGAATCATTCGGAAGAGACCCATTTAGATCACCACCTGCAGTTCAGTAACAAGAGTAGGTGTGTGTTTGCTGGTGGGAGGGGTTCGCGAATGAGAGCAGCAGATTATAATCACCTGGATTTCGGGCACAATGTTTCCCCTTTCCGAACAGGACCCGGCAAAGGCAGTGAGTGGGGCGGGCGACACTATGGGACTGGGCCGAGTGAAGCTGCTCAGGTCACAGCTTGGGATGTCGTTCTCTTCGTGCCGCATGACTATGGTATCCATGACGAAGAAGCGTCCCCACGGCAACCACAGCGTGTGCTCTTGAGTGATGAATGGGGCCCGTTCGAAGCGTAGGGCGATGGCGATGCCCCCGTTGGTCACCAAGTCAAAACTGCAACACAGACATAGTGTGACAGAGATGAGTATTGATTTTCCACACACAAGATGAATTACAGGCTGTATGTTCATTTGGCAGGAGTATAATGATTAGCTGACTGAATTTATATCTCAAGTTTGATACCTTTTCACCAATTCTGCAAGCATCCCGAAACTGCATACCGAATCAATGAACAATTGTTTTTTGTCAATAAGCCTTTTATTTTTAAGATTATTTTAAAATCCTTCTGCAAATTAAAGCATGTTTTACCAACATGTTATCATTCTCAAATATATTGGGATATTTTTTTGTTTTTGCTTCCTGTGAAACATTCCAAATTCCCAGCACGGACATACACATATACGCATATAACCTAGCATCCCAACAACAGGATGTGCAACTGAAAGACTTTTGGTACCATGATGGAAACCAGGAAAAAAAGATAAAAACAAACAAAATAGTTTAGTTTTAGGGCTATTTGGAATATATATCCCCAATAGTCCCTACAAAGATTTTCGTAGGACACCATATACATGAAAAAAATGGCAACAATAAAAGAAGCAAACTGCCATCCTACTGCTCAGTATGTTAACACTGGAACTCTTATTTTAAACTTAATGTAGTAAACACATGTTTTAAGTGTCATAAGCTGTTGATGTGTTACTGATGACACAAAATCAACGTGTTTTACTGAAAGTGTGTCACAGTCTCACACTCTGCCCAGTTTACACACAGCTTCTGTTCACACATTTATTTAAGGGTTTGAGATTTGTGCTGCAGGAGGGGGCCAGACGCCAGTTCTCTATCGATCGTTGAGACGATATGGCCGTCCACTCCAACATCAGTCTAAAAGCTCTGCAATGCAACCCCATCTGCTGCTATGTTAAAGTGCCCCTGCCTCCGCTATGACCTGAATCAGTCTCTCTGGCACTTTCACAACTTCCACAACTTCTGCACTGCCACTACTGCACCTGCAACTGTCACTTTGCTTTAAGAGCCAATTAGCACCTGGTCACCGTCAGACTCCTGGGACAAGACCTCAGCCTTAAATAGAAAACATGTTTGCTAAAATTACAGGTAAAAAAACTGGTCCAGAAAGCGGCCTGTGAACTTGGTAACCTCCCTCTCGATTTGGGAATCTAAATAAAGATGCTGCTTTCTGTGACCTATCAAGTGATTAAACATTGTATGCGCATGGTGTGGTTATAAACAAATGTTCAGTAACTTTTTAAGTTTTGCAGATAGCTTGTGGTAAAATATTATATATATACTGACAAAGAATGAAGATTTCGGTGTTTATGTTTTTTAACAACAATGTAAATTAAAAAATCTTTAGAATATACCTGATTCAAACTAAGAGTAAAACCAATAGAACCAAATGAATTACATTATGACTACACTGAATCAAGACTAAATCACCTCTGTAAAAAAATTGCCACAGATCATACAGAAGACCATAACATTATCGCAATACATTGCGTTTCTTGTGATATGGATTTCTGTTGCGCCAATACTCAACAACCTCGGCAATGTATCATCTGTATTGTATTTATTTACATTCAGTCAATGTGAATGACACCTGCAGAGCTCAGGCTATGCACAGTCAAAACACTGTTGGACACATCGCCATGAGCTGCATGACCAATCGATACAGGGATTCACTGGACATTATCAATCATGACAACAGCCTTAAGCCGAGTGACAAAACTTATTAAGCTACCCACAACAGCTCTGTTTGCTCAAGCCTTCAGGGAATGCATCAAGCTTAAAGAGTTAACCCTGCCAATGAACCCACTCATACAAATTATATGCAGTAATTTCCCATGTTACCACTGTTGTATAATATATTTATGAAGTAAACGCTCTCGACTAAAAGGTAAAGTGATGCAAGGACAAAGAGAAATGCATTGGGTAATTGCTGTTATTAATGTTTGACTGAGTGAACAATAGCGCACTAGAATTAGCCACCTATCAATTAGTGCTTCACTTAGACCCTTGTTCATTGGAGTGACTTCAATTAGTGTTTGTCTATATGCTCTTGTAAACTTAATTTAGGACTAATGACACAGATGCTGTCTCTGAAAAGCTCAAGTGCATGCACTGTTAACTCAATTGAGAAAACGCATTTTCATGATTATTATTGAATATTCAGTACATGAGAGGTCTAGTTTTGAGTTTGGGAAGTTTTTGTACTGTCTTTTATCTAACTTTAACTAAGTTCTCACACATTGTTGAGAGCAATATTAAGACTAAAACTAAAAAAGTACTTTGCAAGCAGATCTTGGTGAAACAATGAAATAAAAATTGCCCATTATGCCCTTATGCAAAAACTTCACTCACCTTGCCTGTATATGACTGTGTAAGTGTGATGACAGAGCTGATCAGAGAGTTTGCCACATCATTCTAATTCTGCCCTGGGGTAGCTGTGCCTATAGTTAACCACCACCAGTGTGTAACTGTTAAGTTGATAAATAATACACTTACTTCTAAAGAACTTTGAGTCAAGAAAAGTCTTTATAACTTGCAAAGTTTACATAAATGTATTACATTGTATTTAAAGTGTAGCAGTGAGAGTGTGCATGAGTTAACTTCTTTAGTTTATTGTAGGAAACTTTTTAGGAGATTGAAAGGGTAATTTAAAAACTAAGGCCCTTGGACAATAAAGAACACATCATAAAAATGAGTTGAGACAGCTTTCCCATTTCTAAGTGGCTGAACAGGTGCATTTCTGATTTCACGCTGCACTGAGCCTGTTTACAGTGATTGCAGGGGAGTTGCAGGAGACTGGGCATGTTTACAGGGGAACCTGGGAGATGGAGTAGTGTTTACACATATGCTGGAAGGGAAAAAGGCAGTACGGAGCTTTGCAATCGAAAACGGACTGATGCTTAAGAAAAATGGGACATGCATAAACGGGCAGAGGATAGAGAGATGAGGGGGAGCCAGTGTGGAGGAAAGACCCCCAAGATACAGGCTCAAGCAAAGCACAGGAAATAACTAGAAGTGTCCAGAAAGGAAAATGCTTTGGGCGGGTGGAGATTAGAGCGGGAATAGCATGACGGGATGAAGAGCAGATGAAATAAGTGTGGAAGGGCCAGTTGATAAGGTGGAGATGAGAGATTTTTTGTAAAACTGGGGGAAAGATAGGGGCTTGACAACAAGATGAAGGCTATGGAGGAGAGAGCACCTAGCATCTAGAAAGTAGCTCAAACCAGCGGCGCACATGCAGACCTTTAAAGTCAGTGAGTGATAAAAGTGTCAGGAAGGAGTGAGGCTTCCACAGCAAACAGCCTGCATCCCCGCTGTGCGCTGACAGAGGAGCTGGCTAAGCTACAAGGGCCAGCAAAGACAATGAGAGGTACTATGGGATTGGGAGTTGCCAGAGAATACTATATCTGACACAAATAGGGAGGAGAATGAAGATTGTATGACCACATTTGTCCACCTATACAATATTCTAGAAAAAAGTGTTACAATATAATATAAATGTCTTAGCACCTGACATGATAATACTGCTCCAAATGTCTGGATAAAACTTCAATGCCCCATTTTATTCTCTCAACCCTCTATGGTGAAATAAATAATGTCCATCTGCACGGTGTTTCATATGCTCTGTGAGTTGCTTTGAATTGGCATATTTTTTTCTTTCCCCCTCCCTGCTGCAACTGAAGCATAACTTATGAGTGTACCAGAAGGCCTTTGTTTGATTTCACTGGGAATTGAGCCGAGAACTCCAAAATTGGACCAAATGAAAGCACAAAGCAGATCAATGGCGGCACAGTTTGCAGTGGCTACAGTGTTTTTCCAACTAGCATTAGATTTCAGTACCGGCAAACAACAGTGTTTGACAATCATTTAGGCTGTATTGTTCATATGTGCATGTGTGACTGGGTTGAAGAGCGTGTTGAACAAAGATCTTACCTGCCGTCCTGTCTGGTGATAGTGTAGCCAAAGGATGGGTTGTTGATGAAGCTGATGTTGACTCCGACCAGTGGTGTTCCATCTGAGGTGACTACTTGGCCTCGAATCACACAAGCATGACTGTAACGAGGAAAACACATAAAGACTTCAATTATTAATACATGTATAGTTCAATACATGTGTAAGCTAGTTGGACTGTCCAGTCTGGGAAACTGCAGATAAATATTCCACAAACAACCATGAAAAGCAGCCTACAGGGTTTCACAGAGTAGTTTTCAATTCAGAACAGGAGGCTAATACGATAAGGAAGTTTTCTTTCCCAGAGCTCTAATTAAAAACAAACTATTTATCTTTTTCATTACTGAAGACAGGAGAGTAAAATAATAGGTCTGGTGCAGATTGGGAGATGTGTTTGGTTATCAAAAGCCTGACAGATGTCCAGACTCACATCAGTCCAGCGAAAGACGCATAAATTAGATCTGATCTTTAGTGCCACCAATCAATAGATGGAAGTTATCCAAATTCACCTCCTAATCTGGGAGCTCTGATGAGCTGAGACCTTGCTGTATCACGTCCCTGTTGACGTGTCCTGCCCTCATCATTAGTGGGACCCCGTTCATGGTCAGCCAGTTATTTTATAGTCGTTTGCAAAAAGTTGGTCCCTGAACAAATGCCTTTCTGCCACATCTTCATTAGACCATGGCTATTTTTAATACATTTGGGTCTTAAACACTGCCACAAACTGGAAACAATTAACACTGGCATGTTAGTAGCTGCCCTCAGCATGTCCTTACCACAGGCAAGATCATTCACCCTACACTACCATGGTCCCCAGAAACCCACTTTTATGTTAATTAGGCTAGCTCTCCTTCAGAAGACCTTGGTGTCCACTACTGCAACGTAAACAAGCACAGATCGCAGTAGACAAACACTGGCCTCTATCTCAATGCCTTGACTTGGACTTACTACCATATAGTTAACCCAGTACTGGTGTGGGACTAGACTTTTAATCATTTTTGCTGACAGTTTATTTTAGAGTCTTGTTTGAAGAAGTAATCATCTCCTTTTCTTGAGACTGAGCCGTGAAAGTGGAACTATCTCCTTCCTGCTTCTGTGAACCACATGCAGGGACCATTTCTCTCTGTCAAGACAAATGGTTTAAATATTGACATCAAATAATACCAGAGAGAGCAGCAAAGGAAGCATGAAGCATTTCCTGCAAAAATTGCAATTTCCAAAAAGTCTTTACAAAGTCAAACAGAACATTTGAACTTTTTTCATAGTTCATCCTCCATGGAGAAACTAAGGGTGTGCAGATTAAGCACATAATCGAAGGAAAAGTAATCTTTTTTCCTACATAACATGATAAAGAAAACTAAATAATAAGTAATAACTTTAATGATGATAAGGGGGATAGTCACACTACGCACACACAATGACATTACACACTAGCTATCAATCTCTTCCAAATGGTTGCATGGACAAAGTTCCTGTTTACTATTCCAGTCAGAAGCCACTGCTGGGATCCAACAGTGCATGTATTATGTGTCATGACAGAAGAGTCCAGACGTTTTATGCACAGACAGATGCTTTATCCAGTGGCACCTCTGCAGCTCTGTGTAGTGGTAAACATCTGAAATAGACGAGCAACATGTCTGCTCACACCAGGAAGTGGTTAATGGATCAATGAGATGGTGATCAGGTGACCAGAGCAGGAAGTGGAGGAAACTGCTGAGACACTGCCTGTAAGTCTTATGTGAAGCCCTAGAGTACTGTCATAACCACTCATTTATGTCAGTGGGCGGGGAACCAACATGAATAATAGATGGTCACTGATATTTTTAGGTGAGGTAAGGCTCATATTTGAATTCTTGATTTTTACTTATTTATGGTACTGCATCTTGCACAAGAGGATTACTCAAGCCTCCAGTCTGTCCAGTCAGTCAGAACAAGTGAAAATGTTGAGTGGGTCTTGAAAGCCAGAGAAATGTCAATGAGGGAAAATGTCATAAGGGCTTTTCTCAAGTATCACTGGAAGTGCTGGGTGATTTTTTAAAAATTAAGATGTAGGAGTTTTTTTTATTCTTATAATAATTTTAATAGCAATATTTTTGAAGGATAGTACAGGAATAAAACAAACAAAAAGTAAAAATATATAAAGGGGAAACTCTTTCATAAAGCCAATTAATCCTATTCACTTGCATTAAAGAAATTAGATTTAATTTGAAATCCTGTATTACCCATGCAACGATCTACAATTACAAAACATTAACAAATCACAAAGATTCAAATGCAGTTCACAGAGTTGCGATTCTTTTCTTATGTCTTAAGTCCACAGTACAACTAGCGGCAACAATTCAGATTGATTGCAGTTTTGAATCAAGTTTCTGTATATATACTAGAAGAAAAACACTATTATTCGCTGTTTCGAACTACACTCTAAAAATGCTCAAAGGAAAAAGTAGTAGTATCATTCATAAAGAAAGAAAACATCTCTGAACTAAAAATAGAGATATCTTGAAGCATGACCTTAACATAATTTAGAAAAACAACTGAGTCTGTAGTGTGTTTGAACTGCATCCTATTTTTATTTCTTTATATTATCCCATAAACAAAAACTGTGAATATTTTTTGTGTTTGTGAAATGCCAAGATTAGAAGGCTCCATAAGTGAGTAGGATGCAAATCAGGTGACACAGTCTTGCAAAGCGATTAAAGATGAAAAGAGAAAGAGACAATGGAAAAAAGCGTAGGATTCTTAGGGGACTCTGACAACCATCTTGGCTGACATAAAGGCCTCTCACGTTGCACGGCTGGCGTGTCAGGAGGCCTGCCTCTGGGAGTGGGCCGCAGATGGATTACAGTAAAAGTAATCACAATACATGAATATGAGAGGCTTTTTGTGCCCAGGAACGTGGTATATGCTTTTTGGCACATTTGATGTTTGTCCGTCATCATCTGTCCATCACCCTTTACATTGAGCGCCTTAATGTCTGGTTAGACTTGACAAGAAAGCTTTACATACTCTGACTGGTCCAATGTGAAAAACGAAAAAGAGATGAATGAATGAATGAATACAATTTCAACCATTATCTAAGAAGTTCACTTGTCAATACATTGCAAATTGCACTGCACACTGTGCTGTGACCAAGACCATGAAGACTACTGTATAATCAAGCTCTGATCAACAACATAAAATAATATAACTTGAGTTTATTTGTATCAAGTTATTTTTTTATGTTGATTTATAAAAAACTAACCAGACCTGAAGACTGTTATCTGCACTTTCACATGAAAAATCTGTCCTTAGCAGGCCTTTTGTGTAACAATACACACAGCAAATGACCCAACAATGCACAATTCATATATGACTTTAATACTGTATTGTGTTTTAGAGGTCTCTTACCTGCCATCGAAAGGGTTGGGTCCAGGAATGACATGGGTGCTGTCTTTGCCAACCACAAAGTGAACCCGGTCATAGAACGTCTGCAGGTTGCTCTGTGCGGAGGACATCTGTGTCTCTTGGATGATGTCCAGAGGGTCCGGGGAGCCCACACACAGAGAGGTGCTGTGACAGGTCGCTTGTAGGCAGCAGTCAGGGTCCATGCAGTCCACTAGGCCATCTGACAAGAGCAAACAAGTGGTACTTATTTAACAAGAAACACAATAATAAGCAAAATAATAACTATAGGGACCATTTATCTTGTATTTAAGTTGCCTTTTTGTGAGTTTTGAGTTTTAACATTGTACAAATGACAGTAAATATCAAACAATACATGTAAGAAACTCCGCTCATGCTATTGTTTCTAGATTTAGATGATCTAACACAAGAGAAAGAGCTGCTGTGCGATGCATTTTACTTTGCTTAAGTGGGTCATAGGACTCCCTACCCTTTGCTTTCAGGGACCTATCCGGCCAGATGGGTGATAAAAATAAACCGTGCTGTCAGGAGTCAGTCAAATCTCCAACAGCGCCCCGTCTTACTATGGAGAGCTTTGTGGTCCCTGCTCCGTGATGGGAGACAAACAGCTTCGGCATAAATAAGGGATGCTAGTGCATAGCTCAGCCCAGAATGAGGTCTGCTGGAAAGGAAGTCACGTCTCTTTCTTGGCCTCAGGAGTGGCACACCCCTCCCGACTGGCTCTGTGTGTGTGCCTGGCTCTGCTTGGGGCTAGTTTGAGGGCAGAGCTGGATCTTCCTCCTGGGGCCAGTACATTTTTTGGGTCTAAGGCCGGCTCTTTAATAAAGGCCTCTTGTCCAGGTGACTGACTAGAAGACATTCTTTACCTGTGTATAATATTCTGTAAGGCTAAGCTGTTGCTGGCACAGTTTGAAGCACAGAAGGGGTATTTTGTAGTCCAATCATGTCTGGTTCAGAGTCCTTGTTGATTGTTGTCACAGAGTGCTGCTGTGTCTTGTTTGTAATTTTACCTCCATCGTTGTCCTTGACATCACTGCAGGCCGTTTCCATGGAGGTGTCACAGCCAGTGCCCCTCCAGCCCAGCTGGCACACACAGTACCAGCCGCTGTTTCCCAGAGTGCACCTACCATTGCCATTGCACAAACCTGGGCAGCCCTCTGTTCAACACAAAAGCAAACACACACATGTCAGAAGAAGTAACGGAAAAATACAGTATTTAAAACAAAAATGAAAAACAAGGTCTGCAAAGCTTTAAAAAGACGACTTTAATGACACCATGAGTTCATTAATTTGATACACCCTGTGTGAAGCTTCTAATATACCCCTTAGCAGTAAAATCAGATAAGATGGATCTTCTGAATCAATATGCGCTCATTACTTCAGCTCAATGGCCTACTGTAGCCTATACAGTATGTGATACAAAGGAGATATGGTATGTAGTGGCATTTACATAACTGGATCAGTGTTATGTGATTTTAAAATCCAAATTGATTTTAACAAGAAAGAGTAAGTGCACTAGTTCCTGATAATGCGGTATACACTTGTAAAATAAAAGCTCAATAATCATTAATTTGATGAGATTGTCATTAAAAAGATAACGATAGATAGAAGCAGATGACACTGAACAAACTGTAAAATCAAGGGCATTGATTTGTTTACATTACGTTTAGGCCCATTGACATTGTGTGAGGAGTCTGGATCAGATCAGTCATTATCCCATCTATAACTGAATGTTTTTGTATTTAACTGATTTGTGTCCTCTCATCCTCCTATAAAAGCAGAGGGAAACATCTTGAGATATCAAAAGCACAAGTCTATCACACTTTTTGTTGGTAAAAAAATGCTGCCTTGATAGAGTGAATACTAAGCTGACCCATTTTATCTGTTGAGGAGACTGGAGCGGCTGTCTCACTACTCTACAACACATAAAGAACAATGCAAGGACATGAAAGAAACAGAGCAGTGGGATGTATGTTAAAGGGGAAAAACATTGATGGATTATAGCATGGGGGAAAGTATGCAGAAAGAGCTCCAAGTATGGCTAAATGTATGGCACGCTACCCAAAATTATTTGTGACGAGAAGATGATTGTAGGGGTATATCAGACTAGATAGCACTCTTGACTCTCAGAAAGGAGGTTGTGAGTTTGATTCCCAGACCCGCCTACATACAATCTCTGCATGTCCTGTGTATGTTACTGTGGGTTATTTCAAGTGAATCTGGCATCCTTTCACCGCCCAAAGATATTCATGTGATGATTAAATTCGTGACTCTTAACTGTCCCTGATGATGAGTGGGAGTGAATGTTGAGTCAGCCTTATAACTAACTGGGCACTGGGTCCATGGTGAACACTGAGGTACAATACCCAGTCTCATATTACCTCTGTATATGTGGATGAAGATGAATGAATGAATATTATTTGACACAACGTGCCTTTTATATAGGATTAAAGAAAATTTTAATTATGTGAGAACAAGATTTAATTGATGAATTTTCATCCTTTTTCCAATCAAAGGGTTCTTTGTTGCTTTTTACAACAAAAGGGCTTTGGCTGTTTGGGTTCAAATTGCATTTCTAAATTCACTTCCTGCCCTGTTGGACTATTATAAAAGCTCTTGCTAATAGGAAATACTTTGTTTCATTTCACTTTAGGGCATTAGCTGTTGTTTTATTGTGCACATGGACAAAACCACTTTAGTTTGACCAGCAGCGACAGATGATTAGTAAACTCTGAATGTTTATTACCAGGATAAATAAAGATCTGATCTCACAGTTGGCACCAGTTCGACTTAATTGGCAGCTCATTTCAGAGACTGGAGCCCCTGCCGTGCTTTGCCTGAGTCTATCTGAGACCACACCAAAGTGAAGCCTCCTCTGGCAGGCTGCTCTCGTGACAGGTGGTCCATTACAAGGACATACATACACATACAGGCTGGAGGCAGGCTGGACATGGCGCCTCCACCTCCTGTATTTGCCCGGCACCAACCAGACCATGAACTCTTTTAATTAGAGAGGATGCGGCCTCAGCACCTATCAGGCTCTGCTCACAGCTGCACACTCATACATAATGCATGGGCCAGTTATGAAGCTCCTTTACCATGCAGGGACGTCTGGAGGATTTAGACCAAAGGATGGCTTAGTACTGACCAATATAAATGAGTTCAGAAGACATTTTGTCTGTGAGATATTTTTGTTTTTTATTAGGTTTATTACGGGTTCACGCATATATCACCTATCTAGTTTAATCCAGGTTTGCCCCGTTTTAGTCCTGGTTTAGATACAGTTTAAACTTACTTTAGCCCTGGATTACTCAAGCATAACACCAGCATCTATCTCAGACCTGGTTCAGTTATGTCTGAGTTAAATGCTGGTTTAGCCCAAGTAAAGCACGGAAATATAGCAGTATGTCTTATTTTTTGGTTATTGGGGTAAAACAACAAAACTCATATTTCTCCAGTCCTACTGTAAGAAAGCAAAGCCACACACCACTCACATCACATCAACAAATATTTACTCACCAGGTGTGAAAGTGCTAAGAGGAGATTACCACAGTAACAATATTAAATAAATAAAAAATTAAGTAAGGTACAGCTTTTGAGAACAGCTTATCTTGTGTTTAGTGTTTGCATGTGGTAATACGCAAATAGCATGATGTAGGGCTGCACAATATACTGTATAGGCAACTGCAATATCTGCATCACAACTGAATGTATCACGACCGTGTGGTCTTCCATTTGACAGAAATGTGAACAAAAATGTGTCCTATCAAAACCTTGAAAGGAAATGAGTGAGTTGTCCATAAAACTATTTCAATTAAAGCCTCTAATCTTTATTCCTCAAATTTGTTATTGTTTAGTCTTGGTTTAGTTTTGGTTTAGCCCTAATTTAGTTTTTATACTGTTATGCCCTTGTTTATGTCATGTTGTTGTTTCTAGTTAAGTCAAGGTTAAGTTTGGGTTTAGGCCTGGTAAATAATTCGAAAAGTCTTGATTTACAACCAGTTTACACATAAACACGCAAAACTGACCATTTTTGTAAGACCATGCAGCCCTAGCATAGTGTGTGTGCATGATTTGTTAATGCCTTGCTTGGAGTGCCAATGGGAGAAGGGTAAAAATAGAAGGAAGGAGGAATGCCATACCTTTCACTACCTTATCCAGATAGTGAGCTTAGGAGATAAAAGACAAGACATATAAGGGAAGTTTGAACAGTGCCACTTCCATGACAAGACGGCAAGGCACGGTGTTAGTTGACATTGCACAGACAAACAAAAAAGAAAGAAAAAAGTTCAGTCATGAAGCAGTTTCATGCATTACAAACAACACAATAACAAAAAAGAGAAAGCAAAAGAGGACCCAAAAACACATGGACATATATAGAGAATGACAGAGACAGAACCAGAAACACTGGAAAAAACTAAAAGGTGATTTGTTAAGAAATATCTGTTGTCATTTATGAAACCAGCTGTCATGACAGAATATACACTCA
>JAVQJW010178813.1:0-10556 GCA_036025195.1 Hypseleotris klunzingeri
ATAACTGAAAAATGCAGTCAACTTATTTTATTCTTTACCTATTTTATATAGCCTATTTGTTATCAAGGTGAACAGTCACTTTTAAGAGTCTAAATTAGTAATCATCTCATGACATTAAAATTGGTCTATTGTGACTTGTTCCCTTTGTTGTAGCCTATAGGCGTCTTCATTAATTAACTCGTGTTAGTATGATCCCAGAGTGTCTCCTTAAGGGGTTGCCTTTGCCATGCTGCGGCCGAAGCACATTTCAGCAGTGTGTTCCATATTTTGATGTGCTCCTGTATTTTGTCTGTTATCACCTTAAGATTTACAAAGGAAGCTTCCGACCTGGCAATGACAAAGTGAGAACGATAGCAATGGCATTAGCTATTTTTGATTAAAAATAATGATATAGAAAAACGTTTACTTACAGATAGGGTGTGATAGTTGGCTAAATAATTTGAGTTGCAGTTTATCAAAGAGCACATTGAAGGGTTTCAAGTAATAAATCTTACTCCATCTATTTCCCTAAACAAATATTGCTGTGGTTTATTTATGCTCACGGGCTCCAGCGGCGAAACATCCAAAACAAATAGGCCTAATCCTCTAACTGGTTTATCTCATTAGAACCCCGCTGCTGCCTTCCGAGCTTAATTCACCCGCTGCTGTGTAAATGGCGGTCTATTCGGTGGACACTATCCACAAAAAAGGCTGTAGTTGGTGCACTTGTAGCGCGATAAGCTGAGAGCCAGCGAGGCGCACAACGGAAAGGTCAAGTTTAGTACGGGCCCCGAGAGCCACGCGCGTGTTTACCCCAGTGTTTACTGATCCGTCCAAAATCCACATCTGACAGCTAAAGGGGGGCTCAACAAAAACGTAAAATAGCAAGATTTAAGTGACAGAAAAAGGAAAATATGTAAGTGTTGGCCTATTACTCCAGAGTAGAAAAAGTGTAAATCCGTATGATGCAGATGTAGGCTATGTTGTTTAAATGGAATAAGGTGGAATGTTTTTGTTTTTTTTGGAGGGGATTTGCGCTGAAGTTAAGCGATTATAATTGCACCCCGTTTGTACACATGGATATGAGCCAGAATCAGTAGCCTAAGCCAGACATTGAAATGGACTAACAGTGAAGTGGGGAAGACAATTTGATTCAAAATGTGAGTTTGTAAAAGGCGTGCGTAAATGGGAATAAGAAAATCACCTGATTTGTTCTGTTTTCCTTAATATATTGTGTTGATATGTAATCTGTTGTAAACTTCACGTGTCACAAAGTATGTGAGAAATGTCTTAGAAATGTCTTAGAAAACCCAGAAACTGAGTATAAACTTGGGCAGCCAAGTGGACCCGAAGCAAAAAGTTGTCCAACTTTGAAGCCGGACATTGCAATGACGTTGGAGATTAATCCAAATGACTGGCGAAGTCTTATTGGAATAAAACACGGTGTAGCGCAGGCACTTTTTCCTGATGGTGCAGGGGAGGCGTGGATCTCGCTCACTCTGACACTCTTGCAGCAGTAGTAGCTTCTCCTCAAGGCACGACTCAAATGACACCACCCCGCCACAGTCCGGAGGAGAAACACTGACTGCGTCCTGTCAATGAACTGCTCAGACACCAGGACGTGTTTTGGGACTTATTGTGGAACTTTCTGCGCGTTAGTAAAACAGTGGAGCAGGCTACTTTTCGCAAGACTTGCGGAGCGCCCGGTGACGGAATGTGAAAGTCCCGTTTTGGCGCATGTTCTTGTCCATTGTGTGCAGCCTTCTCCTGCTTTCTGTGCGGTTGGAAAGCGGAGGAGAAGGAGGAGGGGGATTTTTAAAGACTTGATCTCTCGCCTATGGACGACGGAGGTCCCCTCTCTCCTAAGGCCAATGCTTTCAGTATTGCCTCTCTGATTTCGGCTGCGGAGCAAGCAGGAAACGCGGCGTTTGTTAAGCACAACAGCGGCGGCCTGGACAAGCCAGACCTGCACAACAACACGTCTTTTAAAATGCACTACAGCACTGTCACCCGGGAAATGGAAGGTAACTTAATTTGTTGATGCCCACAATTGCAACACACAGTAGCCTACATTAAACCAATAACGTTCAATAGCCTATATTGCATAGGCTATTTACAAAATGCACGTGCAAGATGGTAAAGTAGTCTAAAATGCATAGTGGTGTATTGACTGAAAACCAGGGAAATTCTAAAGTGGTCGCCATTACAGTCACTGCAGTTCTCTAAAATACAGCCACTAATACATTTACCAGTGCGTAAAAATGCGCCCAGATCGCTGTTCCTTGAATCAGCATTCATTTATAAACGGACCTTTACCGTTGGTTTACGGTGCGTCGCAGTAAATTTAGAGAAGATCCATTGAGTTTGTCCAAAAGGAGGCAACCAGAGTCACCTGTTTATTTGTTCATGCAAATCAATGAGTGTTTACCTTGTTGACTCCAGCTGCTCTATTGTCTATGAACAGGGCTTATCCATAAGTTTAACTGGGTGCCGGAAAGACTATTTAAAAGGGGCGCACTTCTCTGTCAATCAGTCCCGTCCCAAGGCGAGGAAAAGGCACATTACCTGCAGTTCCTTATCTAAATAGAAATAAGAACCGGTTTTATCGCAAAGGGGAGGCCCTCTGTGTCAGATAAGAGACGAGACTGGCTCACACTTGAACACAATACATCAGGAGCAGCACAGAGAGCAATCGATCCGCGCACTGTCCGTTTAACGCAGTCAATACTTGCTTATTTTTATTATTGGTGTTTTGGGACAATTTTGTCACTTAAATAAGGTTTATCAACAACAGGCTGTAGTTTCTCGTTTTGGACGCAACCACAGGGATTAATGAACACAAACTTTTCAACCAAAAATGTATCTGACATCTTTATGTGGAAGTGACTGAAGCCATCTTCTGGTGTTGCTACATGTGTTTTCACTGATAAACGTTTACGGCATATTTAGTAAATCCAGCTTTTTGGGATGATTTCAGCCATATCCAGTCCGTGGCTGACGCAGCTGTCCCATTTTTGCGATGTTGCAGCCTTCACGACAAGCAGCCTGAGCAGCCTCAACACACCAGGAGGCTACCACCTCTCTCCCTCCCCCGGGGACCCCTACGGTCAACACGAGTCCCACTTTGAGCCCTGCCCCACCGCGCAACACAGCTACAGCTACCCGGGCTCCAATCCTGGCCAGGCCCCGCCGAGCGACGGCGGCAATCCGAACTGCACCTCGTCCTCGGCTAACTCAACGCCAAACAGTAAAAACATTGTGAAGAAAAATCCAAAAGTGGCCAACATTAATGTGCAGCTGGAGATGAAAGCGTTATGGGACGAGTTTAATCAACTGGGTACGGAGATGATCGTCACCAAGGCGGGCAGGTAAGACAGGATAAAAAGTAGGCTCATATTGTTTCAAATATCGACCTGCAATAATGTTAATAGCATTTTTTTTCCTTCTTTTTTTGTTTGTTTTTTGTGGTATCAAAGTAGGCTATCGCTCATTTTTTTATTGCCTTGGTCCTCCCGAATAAAAAAAAAATGACTTTATCAAAATATAGACCAACAAATACGAACTTTTGGATGTTGAAACAAAACTAAATGTGCGCATAGCCTATATTTAGAGTGCATTAAATAGGTTTATGCAGTTATTATGCGTTTGATTAATTATTTCAAGTACAAGTATTATTGACAATATTGGACTTTTGGACAGTTGGACAATTAACACTGTTCTAACGCGCCATTTTACGCACAGGCAAGATTTAATTTTTACATAAAACATGAGACTATTTGCTTTTATCGTGAGTTGGATATTAAAAAAAACTTAAATTTGCAAGTTAAGCGAGCAGAGAAATGGCAATAGGCTAGTTAAAATAAAACAGGCTCTGTTTCTGTGGTCTATGAAGATGATCGGTTTCATGTTGAAAGTGAGGCTAAAGTTTCCTAAACTTAGTGTGACAGGAGAAAGGAGATCCGCGTAGCACTTTAAAAGCTCCTTCAGCGTCACCTAGCCACAAAACTGACGTTAATTGAGCGTTGATTTTAGGATCCCTTTCACTGACTTAGCGGATTACTCCTCTTTCAGCTGCTGCTCGTTGGAGTTTAGAGATCTGTTGCAGAATAAACCTATACCACACTGAAACTACATTGTTTTTTTAATTGTGGAGATATAGCATCAGAAAAATATATCTGCTTACGTTTTGCCAACGTTTCAGTGACAAAAAATAAGGGTAAAATACACAATACGTATTTATTTAAATGTTTATGCGTTTTATTTTACATTTTCTTTCTTCTTTGATCACATCAATATGTGCAGTGTTATCTGTAATAGTATACAATACTTAATATAGCCCAGTTTATAAAGCACGCGTGTGTGTTAGCATTTCTGGTATCTGGAAATCTTCAAAAGAGCAGAAGCGAAATTAAAGTGACTTGCCACACAGCCAAAAGAACTCAATCCAACCCTTTTACGCATAGTCTTTATCAAGTTCATTAGAAGGTACAGCATCCTTTTGGACTAACTTTTGATCTTACACACCAAAACAGTGTTTTTAAAACTAAAGATTTTATTTATTTTATTTGTACAGGAGAATGTTTCCAACTTTTCAAGTGAAAATATTTGGGATGGATCCCATGGCAGATTACATGCTTCTCATGGACTTTCTGCCTGTGGACGATAAGCGTTACAGGTAGTGTGTCTTTACATTTGTGTCTATTGTCTAATTTGATGTTTATAATTGGGTTTGAGCTTATTATTGGTGTTGTAAAATTGAGCAAAGTTACCGAGAAGCAAAACGCTGTGAAAATAATACATTTACTATTAAAACAATATTTATTAAAACAAATTGATTTCACATAGCCTATAGGCCTACTGCAAACGTTGTTTTTGTTTTACTCGTGCAGTTTGTAACTTTACAGCCAGAGCACATGCCCTCAATACTTCGTGCACTATAATGAAGATGACGTTTCAATATTATTAAATGCGTACTTTTAACGTGGTGCTTTTGCGTTATCCCGCAGGTATGCCTTCCACAGCTCATCATGGCTGGTAGCGGGAAAGGCTGACCCCGCCACGCCGGGAAGGGTGCACTACCACCCAGACTCCCCGGCCAAAGGCGCACAGTGGATGAAGCAGATCGTATCATTTGATAAACTTAAACTGACCAATAACCTACTGGATGACAACGGCCACGTGAGTTCACAAAAACATTTCACACAATCGTGCGCGTTTGCGCAAATATCTGGCGCTTGCATTAATTGGAATTAAACACTATAGCACCAAGGTGAAACACACGAGAATGTTTGGCTTTTTGCATGATTATGATACATGATAAAAGTAGTGACGCAACGGCTGTAAACACGCCGTTTAGTAGCAATGGTTCCCAGCAGGAAAATTTTGCAGCAAAATATGAGTTAATGCGCCCAAATTGATTGGCACACGTGATCGGCAATAAAGTTTTAAATTCTGACGCAATGTCTGCCAGAATCACATAAGGCTGAAATCTAAAAATTTAGTGGAATATTTCACCATGGCAAGTAGCCTAGTCCAAGTCCAAGCTGCCGTCGCTCTATACATTGTATAAAAGTAAAACTAGTGTTATTTGTACAGGCATTTGTTTTTTTATAAATTGTCTATGTGTTGTCTTTTGCAGATCATTCTGAATTCAATGCACCGCTACCAGCCCAGGTTTCATGTAGTTTACGTGGACCCACGCAAGGACAGCGAAAAGTATGCAGAAGAAAACTACAAGACGTTTGTGTTTGAGGAGACGCGCTTCACGGCCGTCACCGCCTACCAGAACCACCGAGTGAGTCCTGCGCAACGGTGTCTGGATATTATTTAATGCCCAACTATTGCTACTCTCCGTTCAAGAGAGTATAGACCCATAAAAATGTGCAACAAATAATCAAAATTATTATTCACCGAATTGTAAAATTCTGGTCACTCATACATATGGGTTTCAGTGGCAATATTTAAAATGTAAAAAGAAATATTTCCAATTTCTGTGTGCATAACCATTTGATATTGTTTTTCAATACTGAAATTGGTGTAAAGAGAATTTAAATTTAGATTATATTACACACAGAGAGATGTTTCAACAGTTTCTTGTCCAAACAATGTGCTGGTGTTGGCATTGCGTATAATGTTGATTTTGCCTTGTTTTTCCAGATCACACAGCTAAAGATAGCCAGCAATCCTTTTGCAAAGGGATTCAGGGACTGTGACCCAGAGGACTGGTAAGCACTTACATTTAAATAATGTTTCCATGTTTCCATCTAATGCACCCCTGTACAGCTCTGATGCCCGAGGAGCCTTAAGTTGTTTTTTCCCCACACAAATGTTATACGCAATTTTCTATTAAAACCATAGAGTATTAAAACACTATGCCTATTGCCAAATTAATCACAATTGTAACTGTCACACTCCACAAACTCCGCCCTGCTCCTACTACACAGTGTTGTTATAGCACCTTTTTTTTCTATTACCAACATGATTACTATAATGAAGATTGTGATTAGCAATATATCAGGCCATTTGAGTTATTGTCAACAGTTCTGCCATGTTAAATGTGATCCTGTCAACGCACAAATGTTCCTTACAATGCAGTGGTGTGAACTCTTAAAATATACATTCATCATTTTAAAATATAATAGAGAAAATGTACCCCTAACATTCATTAAATGACTATGTAACTGAATCTGTTCTCCATGTTCCAGGCCCAGGAATCACAGGCCAGGCTCTCTGCCAATAATGAGTGCCTTTGCCAGAACAAGAAACCCAATGTCATCTCCCCCTCAGCAGAACGGCACGGAGAAAGGTCTCTACCTCATTCTTTGTTACATTACACAACAATTACAATCACACATGAAACACAGTCACAGTAACTCACTTAGCCAATTCGAAGTAATGCTTCACTTCTACTTTATACACCCAACTTAGCTATGGCCGCACACCGACTTTTAATTCATCTTTAAGCCAGCCATTGCTTGAGTTTTAATATTAATGTCATGCATTAACATCATGCTAAAGCTGATTAGTACTTGTTGTCAGCAATTATATCCTCTCTTTTGTGCCACAGTTCAAGTCAACATTCTTTTTAGATTTGTAGATTTTAATACTTTGCTATAAATTAACAGTAGGGAAATAAAATTATAAAACAGCAATGACTTAAAATATAAATAAACATTTATATAAATAATGATAAAAAATGATAGTACTCACTTGGGTTTTCAGATTAATTATTTTAAATAAATATATCGTTGTAAAAATATATATTTATTAATTTTATTTGTATTAGTAACTTTTCCAATATTTTTATTTAGAAATATGCAGTGTGGAAACCTATGTTTTAAAACTAGCCTAAATTAGGTTAAAGTGGCAAATAAACAATGTATTGATCTTTTAATTCAAAAACAAACAAAGTGCAACACTTTAGATATATCACAGGAGCCTCAAAGGTATTTGATGTTTTGTCTAACATCATGTCTGTTCTTGTGCAGAGGACAGTAGGCGGGAGTACGAACGTGACCCTAGCACCGGCACACCCATCCACGGCGACCCGGCTCACCAGCTCATGTCTCGCGTTCTCAGTCCAGCCTTGCCCGTCCCAGGAGGCCTCCATGCCGTACCCCTCACCAGCGGACGTCCCAGCCCTCCCCACGATCTGCGGGCCGAGCCCCACCCGCTCCCCCCGGACACCCTTCACCACCATCCTTACAAGTACCCCACCTCGTACGAACATTACCTGGGCGCCAAAACCCGGCCCACCCCGTACCCTTTACCCAGTATCAGAGGACACACTTACCACCACCACATGAACCCGGCCACAACGAACATGTACTCAGCCACCAGCGGGCCCTCTAACTATGACTATGGACCCAGATAATGACTACTGTTCACTAAGGGGCCAACAGGGCACAGCACTGTGGGAGTGAAAACATGAGGAGAGGCAAAACAATCCTGTCTATTGAGGCCTACAGTGACCTGTGTGGTGAATTCACAGGCTAAAACTCCTGGTATTTATTTAAACAAATGCACCATTGCAGGAAGCTCAGGCACCTGCGCAGAGCTGTTACAAAGGTCCGCACTGACCTGTGAGGCCTATCCCACATCGGCCCAACACTGATACTGGAGCAGTGTAGACAGTGAGCCAGTCAACAGGAGGAGACAAGAGGGACCTCACCTTCACACACACTTGTTGATCACAGACTGGAAATGTTTTTTGTGTTTGATGCACTTTGTGATTTGCCTTGTTTTTAATGCTTTCCAAAAAGCCATATATTTTATAGTCCATCAGCCTTTTACTTAGACAAGATGTTTGCATGCCGAGCTTATCAAGGAGGCTGTCAAATGGATGTTTAAAAAAAATACCAGATTGATTTAAAAATGTTTGAAACATTTTGAGCTGCTCTGAGGAGCTTGTACCGTGGCACTGACTTGCAGCAATTCAAAGTAAATAATAAAAAATTGAGCAGAATGACTGTTCTGTATCTGTAAAATAAACATTAAATTCTTGTAATTCATAAAAAAAGAAACGTGCCAATCTTCCATTCAAAGCCTGGCATGCTGTGTTCGTGCCGGAGGGAGAGAGTGAAACACATTTACCTTAGTGATAGTATTGTTCAGGGTCCTCCGGCCGGATCTGTTGAAACGGTTCGAGGTATACACCGCTGCTGCAGTCACCAGGAGCTGAAAGCTGTCTAAACATCAGGGAGCAGCGTTATGTTCAACACTGCCAATGTTAAGATCTGCACCTGGTTTAACACAAAAACAACATACATCTTATTTTGATCCAGCAAGTCCGCAAATAAAACCATATTTCTTAAACATCATTAAACATTAAATTGCAACTCGAAAATAAAAGAAATGTATAAACAATTGAAAATGGAACTAAAATAATTATAATAATATTTCTTTCAATTGTATCTTATTTTCATCACCTGAAAAAGTCTGGTCAGGTCACACACACTGGAAAATGACATTTCCTGCAACTCAAAAGGATATCATTGCTCATTTTTAATGGGACAGTTGTCTGATATTTTAGGATTGTGCCCCTCCTGTTGGCCCTGTCGTTTCCATTTTCTATTTGAAGTTCTATATGTGGAAGACTTTGTTGTCAAGGTTAATCTCGTTTGGAAGAAAAACACAGCTTTGGGATTTGTGCTTGTCACGATACAAAAGGAAACGTAACCTAACAGTACAGTTAATTTTAATATTGTATTTTCTCCTTGAAGCCAGCTGCGTATGCGGACAGTGGGGAAAGGATGCCTGGGGCGGCTGGCCTCTGACTGTTTAATGGCTTGTAAAGGAGCCAAAGGTTAAACAATCTTTCCATGCTTTTAAACGCAGATCGGGTAAGGTATCTGTACTTTTGATATGCTGGTGACATTAATGCAACCGATATGCTAATATCTGATAGACTTTGGATAGATTTGATTGTGAAGCAAGACCATTTGCCACGTGGTTTATGTTGACTAGTTTTGCTGAACAAATGGGACTGTGGGCTAAACAATACCAAAAGCAAAACGACAAAACAAGGCCAAATAGTGTTAGTTTTTCCAAAAACGTTTCCAAACCAACCTGTCAGATCGAGAAGCCCTGGTTCCTCCAATCTTTAGTTAGCAAAGAAATGGGAGGCCCGCACGGAGCGAGAAGCCCGGCCAGCAGGTGAAGTGCGCGCCGGATGCGGAAGGATACTGTCACGAAAATTACAAGATGCACTGACTTTAGCGTTGCTTTACAATAAAACTTTAATATTGAAATGTCAGTGAGATTTTTTATTATTATTAGTCCTTTCCAGGCAAATAGTAGGGAATATATGTAACCAGAACCAGAAGTAGGTCAAGAAATTGTTACTTGGATATTCTAAACAGGATTCCTTCTAAATGTTAAAATTTCTTATTTATCATTAGACTATATATTTACCCGGATATTTAAATGCTATCATTGCAGAGGTTGACTTGTGGATGGATGAATTAAAAACATTCATGGGTTGACTCAACATTGCTCATGTGGCATGAGAGAGAAATTGCGCCTACCGGAGGATTTTTAATGAATTGCACGTATGAGCATTAGATTCCTATTATGGCTTGCTTTCTGTAATCCATTTTTTCACTTGTGCCTAAATAGTAACAAACATACCCTCAGCCATTTAAAACATAATCTTTGAGTCTGAGTTCCTTTTACCCAAAGGCCAAGAAGAACCTGCTTTGGGCTGAACCGCACTAAAACTGTGAATGTGCCCAGATGTCTCGGGCTCCAAAAGACAGGCCATGCCAAAGGCTTACTATTGAAGAATGAGGAGGCAGAGGATGGATTATAATGTGGCTTGAAGCATCATTTGACACTCAGCTGCATCTGGACCATCTGCTGTGACAGGTCGGTCAGAGAGGCTTGATGTGCTGTACCTTTGCTGTCTGTTCTACCCAGGAACAGTAATGAAAAACAAGCCAGGTAATCGTAGGCCATTTACACAAGAGCATATGTTATTGACATGTTGTTTCACTTATTTTTATAAGGTGTATCAGGTTGTTGATGGATGCTATACATGGGAAACACATCATCACCAAAAAGTACTCACATTCAGACTT
>JAVQJW010179964.1:0-11591 GCA_036025195.1 Hypseleotris klunzingeri
TATGGGACTCTGGATACATTTACTTTGTCAGAGAGAAATGAAACTTGGTACAGTGATTCTCCACATCGTGCTGGATATAAAATATTATTATGGCCCCACCCTACGACAAACAGGAAGTCGGCCATTTTTGATTGAATCTGGCAAGTCAGGTACATTTAACAGCCTCTAACTTGCACATACTTTGCCCGATTTGGGTCAAACCAGAAACAATAAATCACCCACCACCACCGAACACACCCAAACAATATGATGCCAGTAACCTCAACAGCGCCACCTAGGGACTGACTGAAGAATGTAGTTTTAGGGAGACACTTAACCCACCTTACCTATGAATGAGTGTGTTAGTGTGCCTGTATGATTGTGGTGGTCAGAAGAGGCAGTAGGTGCAGAATGGCAGCCACACTTCCACCACCTCCTCCGCCACAAGGCAGTCGGTCTTATAGCAGTTGGCGCAGACGCATGGGGCGTTTCGCCGATATACATTTGCTGTCGTATACGACAGCCTGGGTCTAGTTAGAATTAAGATTTTTCACAACTATATTTACAATATAACTAACACTATATTAATATCACTTTTGTGTAGAATGGAGTCATTACAATACCAAAGTCAACAAAAAAGGAACATGTGGCAAGTTTTATGTCATTTTTTTGTTAATATGTTTTAAATCTGTTAATAACTCACTCTCCATAATCCATAAGGTGTTTGGATTTCATCTAGCAACAGAAGATATGAAAACTATCAAGGCATTGCATGATGGAAGGCATGTTTCTTGGGATCCCACAAATATACAGTGACTGCATCCGAGTTAACTGTCCCTTATTGTTAAACAGGTCACAGTAAAAATTTATTGTATTCTAGATAGTGACTAAATTGCAGAATGCAATAAATCCATGCTTTTTTACAAGAGCCCAAAAGCTGACATAATAGAAAACCGGAAGAAACACAGAAGTCAGAATTAGCAATATCATTTAATCTTTTCTCCCTCAGCTTAAAATCACTGTTGCACATAAGTTACATTGTTATTTTCAATTTCACAGGTTCATTTTTCCTTTCTTCAAACTTCCAGTTTGACCTCCATCTCTTATCAAACAAAAGAAAAAACAGCAGATTGTATTATACAAAAATGCAGACCAATTTTCACACAGTGAATTCTCTTACAAAGTCATAAAATGGCATAATAATGGCTACATCCACATTGGAGGAAGATAATTCTAGACATTCCTTAATGGAGTATAATATACATATAAAAACTTTTTTTCCTTGCTGAAATCAAACCTGTACCTTAATTTAAGAGATATTTTACAAGGGAGTAATATAAAAAGCCATGTGTGAACTTCCCCAGAAAGACGGGGATTAAAGTGTGAGCCTCAGACAGCAGTAACTGAGTTCAGTGGTCAAATGGGGCTAAAGGGTAGAGGAATTAGACCTAGGCATCAGAGCCACTCAAAATTGAGTGTGACTGAATAATCTTACTATGTACTCGATTGTAAACACCTCATACATTTTGGTATGCAACTTTTGCAAAGCTAAAGGTTTTTCAGTTAATTTTAACCTGCAGGACCTACAATCAACCCTAGGTAGAAATAGGTACAAGTAATTTTAGTGATCAGGCATTTTATAAATTCATAACTAACCCAATTACCTCGTTTAGGAAGTTTCTAGCATTACTGTCACAATTTCTCTGGTTGATAAACATGTTGACAACCACAGATCAGCTTTTCTTCAGACCTTATGACTCAAAGATGAGTAAATTCACATAAATACTGCCAGAGAAAACTACAAATCCATCTAGGACAACATCTCCTTTAAAATAATAATAATAATAAAATAATACATTAGCTTTAATTCTGAATTTATGACCTTTCTGTAGAATAATAGGTTCTAAATTTGACCATTTCTGTGTTAAACTGAATTTACGTCATGCTCCTAGAGCACACATGGTACACATATGAAGGGGCATGGCAATAAAGTTTAAGGCCAACCTTTCAAAGATCCTGAATGCTTTAGGAGTTGAGCATACAAAAATCCCCAACACCTCTCTTAGACCTGAACACTATCAGCCAGTACAGCACACTTTGAGAAATAAATCAGGTTACATTTTCTACAATACAATCTAACACACAAAAACTTTTCCATACATTTTCCAAAGTTACAAAATGTTGTCTTCTTCGGAAGCATAGTCTATAAAGAACATCTTTGTTTGAACACAAAAGGTTAAGTGAACAGATATCAATGCACACAGAAGTCCTTCGTCTGGGAAAGGATAAAGTCTGTGTTGGCAACAAGTGGACAGAAAACAAATCAAAACAAAAAAATATTTTGCTGATTCTAAGTAGAGATCATTTAATATAAATGCTGAGCGAGTAGAATAAAGGTGGCACATTAATAGTGCTTTAGTATATTAATGTATGTATACATACTCATATGTATAAGTGAGCTGTGTACCTAAACAATAAAATGTAGCGAGGAGCAGCCAGAGGCTTTAAATGTATTTGGAAAAATGAAAAACCCAACCTTGACTATTGTGGTGCTAACAAATTAGAAATGGCCATCAAAAATAAAAGGAAACAAAGCACTTGCATCTTGATATTTCAGACTGAATAAGTTACACTTGTCAGTTTCTCAGTACCCCTCATGTGGACACAACTTTAGAGTAAACCATACTATATCTGAGCATTTCCCCTATTCTTCAACCGTTTAAACATAAGGACTCACTCACTCTCAGCAGAGCTGGATATTACAGCCTGTCATGCTGATTGTTTACAAAGAGCAACAAACCGTTGAGCTTTAGCAGTAAACAATTTACATGAGATAAGTAACTCAAGATTTCTATAGTAGTGATGATGACAGAAAGTGTTAAAATTAATTGATAATTAAATGTAAGATAGACTTGGACGGGGAGATGCCTATCATCTTGAGACAGTAAATCTGTAGTTCTCCTGTGCTTAAGATTAACTCTACACATGATTTTAAATATGCAGCAGATTATCCCATAAAACATACATATCTCATTTCTGTGACACTAATGTAGAGACATTTGTGTACAGCTATTTTAAGAATGAAGTCTGTGCAAACTGAGCCACAACCCCCAAAATTGTAACAACGTAAAGCATGAAAAAAAAAAACACAATTGAACAAAAGTCAAAAGGGAAGGCAACTTCATAGAAGTTAGGAGAACAAATGACAAGATAATCCCAATGGGGAGGTTTTTGAGTGGTCAGATGAGAAGTTCTGAGGAGGGAAATGGCATGTCCTTTAGTATAGCACTGGCAATTGTCATCACAACTAATCCACATCCACTCACACGACAACCAAGAGAAGCAGAAGATTTCCCTTATAGAAAATATGAGGTAAGCTCATTATCAAAAACTTGTTGCAATCTTTAAAACAGAATGCTTTGATCAAATATAGTAAACTGTGTTCAAGTATGAAACAGACATAAAATGTGTTATAAAATGCACTAATAAAACCATGCTTCTCGTGGCAGGTGAGACAATCTACGTGGTGCAGAGGTTACTTTAAAAATGACAAAGCTGTTTGCTTGTTCACTTCAACTTATTACTGAGGGTTACTTTAAGATATTCTCCTTCTCAGACCATCAAAATCTGGACAACCACTTTTGTTTTGTTTTTTTACAAATTTGAGGGTTGGCTCCAAGCAACAGACTATGTTTTCCTACAATACCTTAGAGGTCTCAGATTAACAAGCAGTAAATATGACTCACAATCCACTGTCTCGTAAACTGCTCCTAAAAAGGCAAAGTGTTGAATAAAATGAACAGAAATACTTGTGAATTATATGTTTAGCCTTTTCTTAGACTTGTTACTACTACTTTCAGCATCACCACTGTCTTTTTCAGGTGTATTTTCCGTGAGCCTTGTTAAAATATAATCCCAGTAAAAAACAAAACAATAAACATACAAGAAATGTTATCATATGCTCTGGTTTCCAGGCAAGGAAAATCATTAAAAAGCTCATTCACAGAACAAAAAGAAAGAAAATTCATATCACGGCAGATACTGCTCATCTTCTAAATAGAATGGGTTTGTGTGCCTGTGCATGCTTTTCAACTGAGCATCTTTTAAGTGTGTGCAAAAATGTATCTGTATGTGAGTGATGACTAAGAGCATGAATGGACAACACCATTCTTCTGCAACTCTGAGCCAGCTGCACCTGGATCTGAGCACAGGCCCAACGCAGACGTCTTATTGGTCAGTGACAGCATGGACCCGCCCACTCCATCTTGCAGACTGCTGGAGCCATTAGACACTTCACTATGAAAAGACAGGACAACAATAAGATTATATTGACACAGTCTTACACTAAGTAAATATAAAGTTTAAATATATATATTTTATAATTTTATTACTTACCCAAGGGCTAGTGAGATTTCCTCCAGTTGAGCTTTTGATTCTGGCTGTCCATTTTCTGCAGTCTTCATTTTGAACTGTTCGTGGGCTACTTGGTTTTCCTAGTTGAAAAGTTGCCAAAATACATCTTAGACTGATATATAAATATATAAATAGAGAGAGAGATAGAGATATATATATAGTCTCTCTTACCAAAGCCATCTCTCTGGTTCTCTTGCCAATCTCTCTCTCCACCTGGTGGAGCTCCAGGCTAAGCTGCTCACTGGAAACCATTGTTGCACTAGCACCCCCTGTAGGCCATTTAGGCTGCTGCTGCTGCTGCACTGTTTGTCCCTGGCCGGCCTGGCCTGCAAGGGCATTGGCTTCCCTTTGCAGCATTAAGGAGTTACTTGCAGCCTTGGATGAAGAAAAGTGTTTAAGTAACCCAATTTAATCAGTAAATATGTCATTTAAATAAGTATTCTAGTATTTTGGAACATTACATTAGCCATTAGCCAATATACATACTTCCATGTTGTGTATCTGTGTCTGCTGAGTGATCTGCTGGTTGACCTGCTGCAGTTCAATTTTTAACTGTTCTCTGTCTGCCATTGGCAGGCTACAGTGATGGGGGAAAAAATATTAACATTAGAATATTTGGCAATACTGGCGAGTTATATGAATATTTATTTTGAAGTGCTTTTCATATTAATAAATTAGTACACATAATCAGTCCTCACCGTTTGCCAAAGTGTCCCTGAGAGGAAGAAGTCATCTGATGGGAGGGGTATGATGCTCCACCCCATCCACTCCCATGGGTTCCATAAGAGTACTCTGTTGAAACAAAGTTATCAGTAACAATGCTGTTCACAATGCAAGTTGCTTCTTAAATCAAGTAGCTGATGTAAATAAATATGGTGCATATGGTTTTGGTAGCACAAAGTCTACACTGCATTAATAAATCATCCAATCAGGTTGTGCTCAGTCAGAATAAAAATCACTGTGTGCACAGGCTACTAGTCAGTCACTCATAGTGATCTAATGAGTGGAGCAGATTACATGTCTTCTACCTGGCATGGCCATGTGTTTCGAGCTGGGGTTCTGGGAAGTTGAAGCAATAGCCTGTATAGGGCCAGTAGTTTGGTAGCCAGTCTTGGAAGTGCGTGAAATAGCGCCAAAACGTGAAACAGTGGGTTGAGGACCAAAGGGAATAATGGGATCATCATCCTTGACTTCAGTTCCCCTTCGAGGAGTCTCCATTGATGCTTCTCTTAGAGTCTTTCCCTCCACATTCTAAAAAACAAAGAGACAATACAGAATGGGTGTTGCAATGTTTTTTAACATGACATTTTGGCTAATGACTCGACTGTCACAAGAGACTGTCAACTGAACCATATATTCAATAGTACAACTTTTAATTTACCATCATTTCCATGCTTCCAGGAACCATAACATCTTTGGGTTTGGCATCTTTTGTACCAATGTAAGAACCAATAGTATCACATGACCAAGGAGAATATTGGCCTGCATAATCTGGCTCTCTACATTTTACAATCATTTTGGAGCTCTCTTCCCCATACTGCACAGGAGGAAAAGGACGATGTTAGTCGATATGTATATAATGGCATTTCCACAATTACTTTTTTGCATGTGAAAGTAAGGCAGTGCCAACCTCAGGAGGGTAATCACTGGGAAATGGATGAGAAAGAGTGGGAGATGCAGCAAACGGTGGCGGTGAGATGACCTTCCTTTCCTCCAGCTGGGACAATAGTTCCTGCCGACGGCGGTGCAAGTAGTCCAAGCTGTGCTGTGAGCCTGTGTAGGCAGGGCCCTACAGAAGACAAAATACACTTGTTTTCTGGTAAATGTTTTAACTTTTAATAAATGAGATCCTTTTGACCACACTCACCCTGACATATGGCCTCATGGGTGGAGGTTGAGTGCCTGGTGGATAGTAGCCTTCAGGTGGGTATCGATCTCGAGAATTGGGTTCTTGGTGATATAATGAGTTAGCCTGTCCTGCTGATTGTGGGGGTACATCAAGTGGGGCAGGGCTCATTCTGACCAGGCTTTCCCTCTGAGGTGGATAAGGCTGTGGCGGAGGTGGTGGGCCATTATAGTTGTTGTGGCGACCCCTGTCATAGTGCTGAGGGTGAGGATAGGAGAAGGGTGCGCCAGAGTGAGAAGCCTGATACGGGCGCTCTGGTGGGCCATAGCCAGGGTAAGGGTCCTGGTAAGGTGGTCCCCCTGACTCTCTGGGAGCTTGTGGGTTACGCACATAATCTCGAGTGACGTACGGTGGTGGCTGTTGATAGTGGTACCCTGGGACAAATAGGGTCATTTTAACACCATTCTCTTAAGCACAAATAAAAAGATATTTTTTAGTTAGTTAAGTTATTTTTACCTGTAGGATACTGGGAGGGCTCATACTGAGAGGCTGCGGGTGGTGGCCGAATACAATACATGTCAGGTAACTGTGGCTGGGGGTAAACTGGTGAACCTCTGGTTACTCCAGCCATCTGCTTGACACTAGAATGGTGGTCTGCTGGCATCCCAGGATGACTTATGCTATGAGGTGGTAGTGGCATTCCAGGTTTGGGAACAGGATCCAGTCTGAAACAAATACAAGCAAATTTCTATAGGCTGTTGTCCACTAGCATTTTAATTGGAGTTCTAAGACGGCAGGAGCATTGCACCAATGGAATAAATTGACTAACATACTTAAATGTGTTAGTGAACGCAGCCACAAACAAAATCAAGAGTCCATCCATAAACAAGGTTAATTGTCAACTTACGCATCAGGAGGTGATCCAGGAGCACTAGGACTGCCTCCTTCCATCTTAACAGGTTTACGTAGCAGTTCATAAGAAACGCTTTCAGTGCCACGAGCAATTAGCTGGGGCAGTGAGGGTGCACCGCTGCCATTTGTGAGGGGTGAAGGCTTCCGGGTCACTGCAACATCCAGAGGAAGACCCTCCTCTGGCATGAGCCCTCCTGAACCAGGAAGACGTGCTGCAAGACGTTTATTCATCTTCCGATATCTGAATAAAAAGAGTAAAAAGTGTTATTTCTATTTAAAATACTACCAAGAAGCTATTTGTGAGCTTTAGTACTGACTTCTCAAGCTCTTCCTGAGAGTGGGCAAAGGTACAACTGGCACCACGTGGACATCCTCCTTTTTGCTTCATGTCACGACACATGTATGTTTTATACTTGCTATGCTGAGGAGGCTTAACAGTGAAAAGCTGTATTAATCATCAGCCAACCACAACACAAACACTTAATTTTTCCCTCATTACCATCTGTATTTTCACAACTTTTGTTGTGTTGAAAAAAATTATATAAATAAAAACTATTCAGGTGTTATTTGATGGCAAACTATAAATAACAAAACAAAGGCTACAAACCTGTTGAGGGTCAGCTCCTTTCTTGCTGTGATTCTGGATAAAGTCCACTAGACCATGAACAACCGTCTTTACTGCAACCAGCCCCTTTTCTAGTTGTTCCCATGTTGGAGGTGGAGCATCTGTAAAAGAACCAATATTGTGTTTTAAGACCCCTAGCATAAATAAAGAAATCAAAGATGATGCTTGAAATGCTCTTACCAGGACTGGGATCAATATTGGCCAGTAGTTCCAAGTGGGGCCGAAGCCTATTTAAATTAGCTGGATCACCTGTTCTCTGCAGTGCTATTGTCAGCTCCTGAACACTTTGAGCAAAAGATGCTGGGGTTTGCAGCTATAAAAGAAGCAGTGATAGGGTTAATAATTGGAGCAAGCACGTAGAAGAGAACCTATGAAAAACAGTATATGGTAAACAGTTTGAACGGGTTACTTGTTTCTTACACACCTTATCTATAATAGACTGCATGTGTGACTTATGAGACTGATCTCCATATAATAAAGAAGACCACTGGTCTGGTGCAATGCGCAGTCCACCCTCCATTGCAATCTGAACAATCTGAGAGTCATGTTCTCTCCGCAAAGCCTCATAGGTCCGAAACTCTTCCTTGAGTTGCATTAGAGAGGAATCCTCATCCCGTTTGGTAACCTGTAAAATCACAGCAGAATGTCTGTCCAATTTGTGTAAAATGATTTGCATTATTCATTACTGAAAGTTTAATGGTTTTTTTTTAACTTACCTTGAAACATGATGCTCGATAGAGAAGCTGCACCACATGCCCTATGCTTGTCTTAGAGGCTTGTGGAAAGCGAGGCTCTAACCTCTGGACAACAAACAGCACCAAGACTTTTCTGGACAATGCAGAACCATCTTCCAAAGCAAGAAGAACCAGTTTTAAAGCTTCTTCCTGCATGGCTGTAAGAAAAAAAAACACATAGACCAAAAATATCAATATTTTTTCTACAACTCATATATATATATATATATATATATATATATATTAATTACCTGGACCAAGAAACTGGCATCCTCGTGCACGGACAGCAGCCCACAGATTGGATGAAAGCTGCTGTGGGTTTTGGTGCTGCAGGATAAGTTCTGTTACGGTCCTCTCGCCCAAACTGCGGGCAGCTCTCATAGCCCGCACTCTGCCCTCCTCCTCCACAAGCTGACAGTGAACCAGGGTCACCAGTTTTCTTTGCATGGGTCGACTTAGAATACTCTGTGCTGTGCTGCTCAGACCTACCCCTGAACCAGGATCACAAAAAAAGTGAATCAATGTTAAGTGTATGTACACCTCTGGATGTCTAAGGAAACCTTCACGGAACGGCTAACCTGCTACGGACCAATCAGTGAAGAGGACCAAGTAGCTGGTGTGAGTAAAGAGAGGAGGGGACAGAAAATGTAGTGATCTAAATTTTCTGTATGTGATTAATAATCACAATAACACGTGCCGTGTCCATTCTGTGATGTTGTGATTTTAGCTCTGACTTTGCCTGTTCCACGTGAGAGACGTGCGAGAAACCAAGGGTTAACCCAGGATTAACTGACCGAAAAGATATCCAACTTTGTAGTGTCACTTATCCCGAGGCGTGTTTGTTCAGCCAGCAAAGAGAGCCATTTCCAGGATAAATTCAACCAGCTTCATTGTAAAGAAACCAGGTTGCTGATGTGCTTTCAGTAAGCACACCAGTGGTGTATAGAGTGTATTTCTAGGGGTGTAAATGTGAGAACATAAAAACTGTGTTGTCATGGTATTTACCAAATGGTGCAATAATTACTTCTGAGTTCTGAACGTGCTCTTACGTGTTATGTCAAATAAGGAAAGGATTTTCCCAGAAAAACAACCATGAAACCTAAGCACTTTTTTCACTACATTTTTAAAGGAAGTCTGCAAAAAATAGTAGCGGCTTGTGTTGTCTTTGAGTATGCAGTTTTTAAAACTTCAGCCTGTGTCTTCTGTTTGGGCAGCTGATTGCACCAGAGAGCCTCGGATTCCTGTCCCATTCAAGTGAATGAGAAATGATTTGAAAACATCCTGGATCCACACTGTGATCACTACTAAAACCTAATAATTTCAATCCAACTTTAATCCAAATCTGTTTAATTTTTTGCATAATGTTGCTAACAGACACACACACACACATACACACACAACAACGATACCCAAAACATTATCTCCTTGGCTTGGCAGAGATAATAAACCTTAAGGAGAGTGAACAATTATGTATTTGTAGTCCATTACCAACAGCATTAAAAAAACATTAACCATTGAACTGCCAATTGGATTTTAGAAATATCCTTTTGTCAAAATGTGAACAGATACCTCTAGTATTGCTGAGAGGTTTTAGGTATAGGGCAAGCTCTTCCACACACTGTCTGGCTTCCTCATAATGTTGTGAATCTTCTGGACTGGTGATCAAGGCAACTGGCTGGGCCTTAGGAACCTGCAGACAAAAAGAGTTAAGGTTAAGATGTCAATGTTCCAAAAAGAAGATTTTTTTTAATACTGATACAAAATTTACATCACTATATTAATCATGTTTTGGTTTTTAAGCATTTTTAAACTACAAGATCAAGTAAAGATACAGAATGACTTTTTGACCCAGAAAATTAGACTAACAACAAAAATAGACACAGTCCAATAAGAAAACTTGCACTACTATGCTACTGTATAATCATATATTTTTACAATAAGGAAATCAGTACCTGGCCTCCGACCAGCTGCAACAGTGCAGTGTTCACAGGTAGTTGTTCAATGTCTGTGCTGATGGTCGTCTGGTCAAAGGGACAGGCCTTACGGTGTAACTTGTTCAGGCACATCTTGCAGACAGTATGTCCACAGCCCAAGCTAATGGGTCGGCGAACAGTCTCTTCAAAAGTCTGTGTGCAGATTGGGCACAGCAGGAACTCTGTCCATTGTGGTGCTTGAACTGGCATGGTTATGGGACAAGTGTGTGTATCTTTAACACAGAAAATATATAATAATATAATAATAATAATATAGGAAGATTCCACTGGAATCAAGATTTCTTCTTTCGAACTCAATCGTTCTTAAATGTCCTCACACATTGTGGATTTTGGATTACATTGCTTGATGAATACTGAAAGAAAAGACAGGAAAATGGAATAACATGTTAAAAACTTAAAGATTAAAAAAAAACTAAAGATTTTAAAACACCCACAAACAAACTTTTAACTGCCTGGTGTGCTGCAAACACGTTGACTCAATCTTTTATTTAGAAAGTTGTGCATATTTTGCTGCTTCAAAGTTATGTCTCAAATATTTTAACATGTGTTCATATGTTTATACTTTGCTTATAATGTAGCAAAACATTGGCATCGAAGCTAACAAATGACTTTGTGTTAGACTAAAATGTTAACTCATTAATCGCAATGCACCGACTGATACAAAGTAATCAGTTGCGGAATAAAACATGACAGTGAAAATTGTGGGGGGGGATACTGACAGACCTCATTAAAATCAAAACAACTGCGTGTGGCCTACTTAAAATGAGTCAGACACTACTATGTTATGGACAAAGGGTCTTCGGGAGGCTAACAGCCAGATCCCTTAGCGCTTTATAAACTTGCTATATGCCATTAGTTTATATTTGGTAAGACTACTTTGCATGTGCAAACCTGTGGTGAAAATAAAAAAAATGTGTTGCTCTGACCTTAGAACAATTCTCAGCATTAAAACCTCTATGCTTCGGTTTTACATAGACAGCGCTTTTTTAAAAGCAAGATGATACGTTAGCATAATTTTAGCATGCTAAGCTAAGGGTGGCTAGATTGGTATGTTTGCTAGCGAGCAATCGTCGTTTGTTTATAAGAAA
>JAVQJW010182664.1:0-10011 GCA_036025195.1 Hypseleotris klunzingeri
CTTACAATACATTGTAAGAGTGTAACGACTACTTTGATTTAACAAATAACTAGCATTGGACCTTGACAAGATAACCAAACAATCGAGATAAATAGCAGTGTTTAGTGACCTATAGAAGATTACTGAACCACTGTGGCCTGAATCAAATTCCACCTGTCACACTAATTGTCTTTGTATGATATCAGCTCGAGGAGAGGCAAGTACAGCAGCAATTATCTCAAACGTAAACTGCAAATGAAGGTCAATGGAGGTTATGTATACTCATTACTGTAACTGTGTGATTAGATACAAATATATGAAAAGATCAGATGCATGTATGACAAACCTTTTTTAAAAGTCTTGAAAGAGTCTGTTTTCACTGTCATCATGTCAATAGAAGTTGTGTTTTCAAATGTTGATGTCACGTCTTTTCACCTCTGCCTTCTACAAATGAAGGCAATGTGCTGTGTTGCCAGTATGGACTTGACCTGTGCAAAAATCTATCTGTAATCTGGATGAAAACTGAGGAGAATTCTCGATGAGCCAATTAGAGTAGCAACTAATCCGCCTGTAACTCAGCGAAGATGTAAAGCATCCTTTCTCTTCCTGCTCCCCCCGGTTCACTCCACTTTCATCTTGCTGCTCTTTTATCTTATCAATAGTCACATATAGAGCAGCGCAGACACAGTGCAGAGCGGGGAGCTTTCAAAAACACACCATTTGAGACGTTTTACACCACTTGCCTGCATTCATCACCAAATTATATTAAATTCCAACTTCACTTCACCTGCCTGAGTGAAAATGACGAAGCTGGCAGCTCATACGGCTAATGCAATAGCAAGAAATAAGAGACAGCTGGCTTTGTAATTTAACTAATGGTTCACATGAAAAAGTATAATCTGCCCATTGGTGCTGCAGCATCACAGTAAATGAACGTGTACATATACATTATGTGAAGTTAGCTGGTGCTCACAACCTGCCAACATATGTTCAATGATATATTTCTTCATGTTACTTTATCTTATACATGCACTGATGTAATTAGAGGGTCTCTGTCCTTCTCATTTAATAGCTACATAGCATTGTCTCCCCATGCATTTGATTGGCCGAGAGTCAATCACAGCGGCAGGGTAATAAAAGTTACAAATGAGAGCAGGCTATTAGAGTCATTGACGTGCGTAGGCTAGCCTGCTAATTAATTGATCCTGAAACTTCATCTATTCTGCAGCCAGCAAGGAACCCTTAATTAATCAGTCTTTCTATAACACTGTCTTCAGCTCTCTGTCCTCTCTCTGTCCTAATGTGTTTGAAAGTTTAAGGTGAAAATGCCCACAGCCCCATGGGCCAGGCATTAGTGCAGGTCTGATGTGTAGTGTCTGTAGGAGAGGTGTAGTCTGATGCACTTTGTAAAGGGAGGGCCATGACAGTGCTCCGGTGGGCCCTCTGTACTCCCCCTCTTCGTACCCTCCATCTTTCCTGGCAGAGGAAAGGCTGATTTATTGGGGCTTCCCAGCCATCCGTCAGAGGCAGCAGCGCAGGCTGCATTAACCCCAGAGACAACCCCAGCGCCGGGGCCCCTAAGTGCTTCCAAGTGGCCCTCACTCTCCCGGCAGTGAGAAACACCCCTCTGTACAGGCCCAATCGATGTTGTAAATTACCCATCTAACTCCAGAAAGTTGATTGCTCGCAAGATGATGTTTGGACAGACAAGGATTTGAACAGTTTCTCTTTTTAACATAAACTTAAAAAACCTTTTTTTCCCTAGACAAGCGAATGTAGAACAATTTCTAAATATATTTGTAAATTATACAACCACTGATGTAAACTGTATTTAAGGAGTTATTAATTTGACCATCTATTTAAAAAAAGCTAACCTGGAAAGCACTCAGAGAGTGCTAATTTGCATGTGTAAATGTGTAAATGGTTTTGTGGAATGTCCTTATGGAACATAGTAATTTTTTAAATAGTAGAATTGAGAACTCCTACAGATTCAATCAACTAGTAATGTTTTGACTTGTCTGTGTAAATTATTAGTAAAGTATAATATTTACTGCAGGAAATACCAACTTTTCCTACTTTGTTTGAGCTGCCTTGGTGGAGGTCTGTGCTCTTGTAGTGCTTTCAAGTGAATTGCTTTACTGTAGCAGTATTTTGTGCACATAGGATGTAACATTACCAACATACATCTTATGAAACGTTGGCAAGTGACTTTTCCTAACCCTAACCCTTGGTGGAGGTCTGCACTCTCCTAGTGCCTTTTAGTGTACATATTTGTACTCTACTCAGTGTCAGGAGGGATGAATGCGGGAGAGGAGTCAACAGAGGAACAGCAGATCCAAGAGAAGGGGATATTTTTTGGAAAAGTCCTACATCCAGACCATAATCCCGATCACTCCCAAGATCTAATCACTTCTTCCTTGTGTCATCCATTACCTTCCCTGAAAGTTTTAATCAAAATCTATGCTGCAGTTTTTGCGTAAAGTTGCTAACAGATAGACGTGCACATACACGCACACACACACAAGCATTAACGCACGCCAACAGACCCAATCACACTACCTCCAGGCGGATGTAATTAAACAGAACCAATTGCTACTCATTTTAAGACATTTGTCTTTACTACTAATAGTGTGTCATTGATGGTTATATTGACAGCTGCAATAAAACAAATTGTTCAAGCAAATCTGTGCTTTTTGACAGTAATTCCGCGATTCAGATTGTGTGTCAAGAGAATGTACATATTATTCTGTATGTTTTACCACATTCACTCATATGTCATTTATTAAGTGTATCAAACATCATTCAGTTTGACAAATCTAATTATTACACATTCCACTATGACTTCTATTAATATATTCTAAATAAAGCTTTTGCATTTACACAGAAGGCTTAAGAGAGGTGATAAACTTCATAAAAGGCTTAGAGCAAGCATTGTATGCCTGTAAAGACACTTGACTTTAAATGCTTAGCTTTTATTAAGTTGGCCTATAGTGTGTTAGGAACAAACAGCCAACACTGGTAATGGTTTCTGCCTGACTCACTGACACACTCACCTGACACACACACACACACACACACATGTATTCACAAACACACACACACCATTCTATTCCCTCTCTTTCTGTCTTTCATTTCCCAAGATATCTTTTTTTTTCTTTCTGCGCTCTCCCACTCTATCACCCCTCCTCTCTTTTCACATCAAACACTAATGTTTCCTTCAAATTCCTTTTCCTCTCTGTCTGCCAACTTTGACATCACAGGAAATTGCGCTCTGAATTGGCGGCCCTGTTTTTTCCCTTCTTTCAAGTTCATTCCCTCTCTCTCTCACGTGGTCTGTCACCCATATCCTCCTTCCTCATCTCTCTCTCCTATGAAATGATTCTGGTTCTATTTTTTTCACACATACATGAACCTTCTCATCTGAACTAATGCAAGTCGTCAGACACACAGACATATGCATAACTTATCAGCAACAAGATTACTACACCTAGCAAAAGTTAGCATCCTCAAGACTGCAGTCTGTTTTGATGAGGGTAAATAAATATGTGGTTCAAATATGTTGTTGTATGATGGTATTCAGATCTAAAAGAGGCCAGTTTCCACATACAGTATACAGTGCACATAGGCTTGCTCAGTCCCAGGAAAGCCATAGACATACACGCATATCAATGTTGACGTCATGTTGCCTGGCAACATCCCAGCATGCTTGAATGTGACAAGCTGAGGCCTCAGCCCTGAAGCCCGGTGCATCATGGGGGATGTGTGTGCTGTACATCACCCCAGATCCCCTCTGATGCATCACAGCTGATCCACGGACACTTCTGGCACACTGAGGTGAGAGGAGATGGATTTTGGCATCTTTCCTGTATTTATTGCGTCATTGAATATTTCTGACATTAACAGTCACTTTAGAGTGCATTTTGCAGTGCACATCTGGAACACTAAGTTTTTAGCCTGACTGATCAGACCCCTGACCGCCTTTCTGTAGGTGAGGCTCATTACGCTCATGTGAAAGCCTGGAATTAAACCTCCTCCTCCAAACTCATTACTGTGAGCTAGATTTCACTGGCTGCAGATAGGCAACGCACTGGTGCAGCTTTTAAAGCCAGAGCCAGATAATTAGAAACTTTAGAAGCACAGTTCCCATGGCTATAGCTAGAGTGAACAGCTAATTCTATTTGAACTAATTACGTTCCATAGCACTATGCTGTGATTGCTACCCTGATGCACAGCCTCCCCTATGCATTACGCTGGAGGATTTCATCACACAACAGCACTACCATGTTTTTCTGTGTAAATTTATGAAGCGTCTATGAACACACAGCTCCCACAGTACAGTTACAAATAGCTCACATAGAGTACTGTATATTACTCGTCACAATTGTAATTATATGTTCGTCCACGTCCTTGTCCGCAGATTGGCCGTGTGAACGCGATAACGCAAAAATGCATTGCTGGATCACTTTCAAACTTTGCTGACACTTAGGTATAGTAAAGATGCCAAACTGGATTGATTTGGGTACTTCTGCTATGAATATTAATTGAGTAATTAATTAATTAATTAACACAAACAAACAAAACAACATCACAAAATAATATGTTCATTACAAATAATTACTTAATAGCATAATAAATTTAAGGTTATATTTTAAGATCCGTGCACACTTCTAAACTGAATTTAAATCTGAATCCTTACCCTCCTTTTGAAAAGTAACAGTATTGCAAACTTTACAGAATCACAAACCGTATTCTGTTTATAGTGCTGCTAGTTCCTGCATAACACTGTCTGTCTGTCTGTCCCCCAGTGAGGTGTCAAAGTCCATGCTCCAGCCCTGTCTGCCTAAATATAGCAGGCAGCAACAGCAGGGGATGTGCTCCCTCAGCTCTGTGGAGCTCAGCACTGCTGTTTCACCAAAGACTAAGGGAAAGACACTGTCATCTGCACAGACACACAAGCCAGTTTTGTGCCCGCCACAAATAAGGCACACACTAATGCATACAAAGGCAGCGATAACATACACACATTATTAATTCACAGAAATAACTTCTTACTATCTCTGCCGCTATAATCACATGCGCCCTTCCAGTCAAAATGGGATTTACTTAAGACTCAATAATACAGACAGATCCGCCATTGTTTCTAACACAGGCCTATTGTGTCGCATTGAAAGACTGTGACGTAGGTCGGCTGTGCTGCCACTGTGTTTACTACGCAGAGAGCATTCCTTTACAAATAAAAATAAAAGCAAGTCACATGTGCACCTGGCAACATTCTGAGACATACAGACATATTTAAACAACTGTCAAGCCACCATTAAGAAAGATTCTGTACTAATACACTTTATGCAGTCTCTCAGCACCACAGATCCGCTCCAATGGTAGACAGAGGGAGCGCTGATGAGCAGCAGTGACACTAACACATGCCAGGGTGTGAGATGTGCTGCCTGGTATTTTAGGCTCTGTCTCAAATTGAACATGCCAAGCCTTGAGGGGAAAATCACAGGAGAATGTTCATAGACGTCCCAATGCTAATTCTAATTTCTGGAACAGCACTGCAGAGAGGCTGAGTCATTTACCACGGTAGCCATGCTGTGGCCTGTTGACATACCTGTTGTTGGGGGTACTGAATCCCGCTCATCCCCATCTGCCCTCGGCCCTGCATGCTCATTGGATAGCGGTGCGGGGGAGCTGATGTGTATGGCTGGTTGGGAGGGTAAGGCCCGCCCCCTGATTGTGGTGGGGCCGAGTATGGGTTGTTGGCCATGCCGTAGAGCTGGGAACGCTTCATCGCCATAAAGTCCATTGAGGACACCTAAGAAGTGGAAAAGAAAAATAAGAATACATACAAAACTTATTTTTAATAATATACAGTATATATATCTGGTATATAATATTAATAGCGTAAGAAAGTTGTAAAATAGATTTCTTGTAAAAATATGAAGTTTAAATTGTGTAAAAGGTAGCAGCAAACAAATTATTTCAAAACTCCTCCACAAATCAAAAACAGAAATTTAAATATATAGTAAATAATGACAGTATAGTTAAAAAATGAATCTTGCCATCAGCTAACTGGGTGCTTTGACAAATGTGCACTCACTCTAAACATGGCTGCCACAGATTTATAGCATAATTGCACAGTCAGTAAAGGGCTTAAATAAACGTCTACAGATCATAACTGAACCACAAATGGAATTAAATACGCAAAGATTTTTATTGGCTGCAATCAGAATCAAAGTTTACCTGGAGGAAGGCCAGAGTAAAATGATTTAATTAAAACCTAAAGCTTGTATCTTTGTTTTAATGCCTGAAAAGCTTTTAAAAGTGTTGTAAATGTTGTTTAAAGAGATGGGAAGCAATAGCAATAAAACCTGGATGGCCTTGTTCCCTCAACCACAGCCCAGCGATGCCAATAATCACTACATGGTGCTATTCACTTTGCTACTATACTAACTGCAAACTGCCAGTAATACAGATTATTAGATGTGGGTTCTGACTTTATGCAATTACTTCTTCAAATATTCTAACTGTTAGGTGCTTAAGGTCTGCCTGCGAGTGGTAAGGTGCGTGGCAGGGATCCAAGCTTTGCAATTCAACTGTGTCGAGACATTTTACGTTTTGAAATCCCAGCTGGGAATGCCGGGCAGTGAAGCAGTCAAAGTACTTGTTCTGTAAAGCTATACCTTAGGAGCTTATACTTCTATGAACATGGAAAACAGAGGGAAAACAGAGGGAACAAAGAAAGGGTGTCAAGGGTGATTTTTACAAAAGGAATCAGCTCCTTTTTTGGGCAGGTTGTTTAGGGTCGAAGTACTAATGCTTCGGAAAATTCCTACTGCAGGAAAGAATTGTAGAATTGTAGAACTGCAAAGAATTGTATGGCCAAAAGGTTCTTGAGGGAGTTAGGATGTGACAATTAATACCAAAAGTCATGGATAGTAGTCATCGTCACAATATCCACTTTTCAACATTTTCCCTCTAAAGTCAAATATTCTGAACTTTTTGTGACTAGTACATTAATAAACAGGGACCTATGTGATCTCAGTGCAGTGTACAGCCATTAGTACAGTATATGTTCAGCTAATACTAATACATATATCAATGTGTTGATGTGCAGGCTGGTTAGTTGGAGTTTCCAGTTCCTTCCTGCTCCACATAGGATAACATGTGATTTATGACACAATGTTCCTTCTACACTCTCATCTCTGACTAACTTCCCAGCTCCCTCCTCAGGTCCGTCTCTCCTCCCCAACTCAATATCAGCTCGTCTAGCGTTCAGGAGAAATTGCTGCAGCCTTATATTGCCTGGGCTAATATCTTGAAGACATGTCAGGGGATGGGAGCACTTTATTCAGCTGGTTACGTGTGGGCAGTTTTGCCTGTAAAGTGCTTTTGTCTACTGGGGCATGTGCGTGGACTAGTTTGGACTGCTTCACGTGGTGCACTGGAGACTGTGACTGTGTGTGTTTTGGAAGCAAAACCGAAGTTAGAGAGAGATGAGTGCTCTTGGGCGACTAAAAGTTATTTCACAGCGTGGAAGGGATTGTGAGAGAGCGGTTTATCCCACTTTTTTTAGACTTGTTCGATGTTCATATATCTAATTACCTGGTGTATAAAAGGTAAGATTTTAACCTACCATCATTTATCAGTGATATCACAGTATTTTGCCTGTTAAAGTACTCAGGATTCTTACTTGAATACAAGTAAAACATCAAATTGTACAGTTGATGTAAAGACGCCTTACCAAACATTGAACTGAGCCTAAGCATTGTAAAAAGATAATGTACGTAACTCTCTGGTTGTCAGTTTATGGGCAAGAATGCATTGTCAATGGCAAAGGTCATACACTGGTTTGAGGTCTAAGGCAATAGTAGATTCGATATTCGATGACCATGTACCATGTAACCACTAGTTAAAATTGCAAAACTTAATACTAAACTAGGACTAATGCCATAGTAAAGAAATAATAACTATATTACTATAAATATGTTTTTGGTCACAACACATTTATATATTTAATGCTCTGATAGGGAAAATAAAATTTAACTGTATAAATCCCTTATACGTTTAGTATTTCTGCATTACAGGTATTTGCTGATATTATTATACTGTGCCGCCCTAATGGTAGAAAACTATTTTTGAACACACAAGAAGCAGATAAACTAAAGCAGCAAGGGATCACACCGGGTGCCACTTTATTGGGTACATGATAAATAGAACAACATTCATTAAAAAAAAAATTTTTTTATTTAAATTTAATTGAGTCAAAGCATTTTCTAGAAAATAAAAACAACATCTCAACAGAGATCAACATCAAGAAACATTTCTTAAATAAAAGCATCTTATTAAGTATTGTAAACCACTGTTACATGTGCTCAGTTATTATTGCAAGCCAGCAATTGCAATATAAACACATGACCCACTCCACACTGGTAGCCACATTACACAAATATACACACTGCTATTATTGCTCTCACAATAAAAAGGGCAATGCCTGGAGTTCCTAAAAAATCTAGGGCAGTGTGCCACTCATGATATGGGACACACAGCCCCTCCTTCCCTCTCCCCTCCCCATCCCTATCCAGTTCACCAACTCATCTCAAGAGGTCCTCGGTTTGCCAAAAATGCTGAGCACAACACAAGTAAATCCCCTCACACGTGGCTGCCAAGTGCACATGCACATGGGAAAAGTGCTGAACTTTAAAAGGCAGTGGACATGGAAAAAACTCAGGGCTTTTGGGAAGAGAGAAGCACAGACCCGAATATGCCACTTGTGTCACTTATTGTTCAGGAACTTGTTAAGACAAAATGAACAAGTGATCATCAGATAGCAGTAACTTTGTACATTGTATATGTTCAGGAGATAACTAAAACTTACTGGAAATTTCACACTCTATAATTTACAAATTACAATATATATTTATGTACAGAAGACCTGTACAAAAGACCATCCCTGAATCAACCTAGAAGCTTACAGACAGCACCAGCAGAAAACCACATTATTAGGTACAAGATGTTTCTAATAAAGTGGCCAGTAACTGTATGTGGAACCTTGTGAATTCTCCACACCTGTCTGCAAAGACAAGTTCCATTAAATGAGATTTCAGCCTTCCCTGAGATATGCACACCAGTCGATCTCACCACTACACAACAGTTCCTGACAAATTGAAACATTCTTTTTTTCTCTCCTCCGAGAAATGGCTGTACTTAGGAAAAAAAATTATGAATATGACAGGAGGCGAGTCATGTTTGTGCCAGGAGGGACAGCAGATAAAAAACTAGTGGGAATACACAGAAATTGTTTTTTGGTATTTTCTTCAAATGTGTTTTTCACTTTTGTTCGCCTGGGCACGCCATTCATGGGAGCCGAGGGGGGAGGAGGCAGGGGAAGACAATAGTAAATCAGCTGCTAAATTTAAAATTACATTTATGAACTCCTCTGCTTACTCTCGTGAGCTAAAGAGAGAGAGAAAAAACAAAGCCATTAAAACGGAACATGGGTGAAATTACAGTGTGTGAAAGCTGCTAAATTGCTTTTCGGAGCTCAATCGACAACGTTTTTATGTAGCAAAAATTATTTTACTACTTGCTTTAATGTGCTAAGTTGTTAATCAGAGGGAGACAAAATGCGGGACACAACAGGCTCGGAAATGTGGATTTTGATACGCACACTGGGATCAGGTAAACATAAAACAATATTGGTAAATGGTTATTATTCTATTTCCATGAGGGTTACTGGGATTTTGTTTTTTCAATCATTTTCTCTTTGAAGCTTTTTGTGTGAAAATGTGGGTATGAGATTGGAGTAAGAATGAACAAACCCAGTGGTTCGCAAACTGTGGGATGGGTTTCAATAGTCGTGCATGGGCTCCTTTTGGTAGCGTCTGGGATTTTTAATATAAAATAGCACCGCATAAAATAGCCATTAAATTCAAGTCCTGATTGAGGGTCTCATGTGACCTATGAATTTGGCATGAATTTATTGGCATAATACACCTATAAATTTATAGGTGTAGTCTTGACCGCAACAGCTTG
>JAVQJW010183195.1:0-13910 GCA_036025195.1 Hypseleotris klunzingeri
TTATATTGTAGCTTTCTTACCATTTCAGATCCAGTCAAGCTTCAACTAACATCCCAGAAAAGAGATGAGCCTTGGACTAGATCTCCCTATAAAGAACATACTGTAGGCTTTCTTGTAAAGTATGTTCCAGATTTGAATGAAATGACAATTTGGAAATCATGTGGCAATTTGTGTATCAAAGTTTATGTCAAACCAACTCTGTTTATAGGACGAGTCTTCAAATCCAAGTCTTTTAAACAGCTGATATGAGACTGTATTGTCTTCCTCAATAAAGCAAAACACAGGATAGCCCTCAGCAAAGAGTCTTTTAGCCAATGCACTGACCACAATTTTGGCATAGCCTTTTCCTCTGTGTTCAGGAAGAGTGTACAGCATCCCCATGGCGCATGATGCATACATGAGGATCCAGGACACAGGACTTCCGTCTTTATCCAGCACACAACAAGAGGGAAAGTTTGTAACCATGTTCTGGATCATCCTCACAGCACGATCTTGGCCGAACTTCCATGTCTGATTTATTAATCCAATGTGTGACTCGTTCAAAGAGGCCAGTGAGAGCCCTGGACTAGGGAAAAAAAGGTTATTTCTACTGCTTATGCATTGATCATCATTGTAAATCATATATGTTTTACCTGTTAGATTTGATATCAGTTAGACCGGATATATCTTTCAGGATCATCATGTGACACACTGACAAGTTCCTGCAGGGAATTTGTTTTTCCGTTGCCACGCTACTAAATATCTTCCTGTTTTCAATATCCGTTCCTATTAAATAAAACAAAGTCATTTTTTGCAATGATTAATAGTCAAATTCTGTCCTATAATGATGACTGTCTGGTGAACTGTAACACAAAAGTTGACTAAAAACAACTCACATATGCAAACAGGCGAAAGGCAAAGGGATAAAATGTCAAAAGACAGCAAGGTAACTTCCCCCATGGATAACTTGTGATATTAAGGTGTAAACTATAATGCTTGTTGAAACTAGACTAAAGTGCAAGGTGTTTTATATTAGAATTAGATAATGTTAGACTTTAGACCCAATCATAAAGGCAAGCAATGCTTTTACAATACATGCAGAGATGGAAAATGTAATTACCTACACAGAAGTACTTAGTCCAGTCAAAAACCCAGGGGTTTCTTAAGGTAGCTTCCAGTGCTCCTTTGTCACTTGCATAAACTTGTATGTCTTTGAAAGAGTCGCCTTCCTATGCAATTTATAAAAGATACAGTATTATTGTAGGTATAAAACAATAGCCCAATAGCGTCAATAGCCCATACTCGCCACTGTCAGCACACTGTACCTGTTCACACTGTGGTTTACAAACAACAACACTAAAGTCTGGCCATTTGTCCACAAAAATCGTCATTGGATCCGAGTGAACTCTGATTCTGAGCAGCAGATATCCACACACCTACATAAAATTGGGATTATCATAAAACAAACTCTGCCACATTGTAATAACAACTGTACAAACCGTTTGTGAACGTGGCCAGTAGGTTTTCAGTTTCATTTCGGTGGTTTTTAGTTGCTCCTTTGTCAGCTCCATCGTAAACTTTGATGTTTTTAATCTCTATGATTCAGGTCTGCTGAGTGCAAAAAGAAAATGCAGCAGCGCTCTAAAAGTGCTCTAAAATAATAAAACATAATATAATCCACTAATACGCTGGTAAACGAGTGACATTCCACACTCTGGAAAGTGGCTGACCACTCCAAATGCACTGGTAACTCCACTGACCACTCCAAACGACTGGCAAATGCACTGGTAACTTCACTGGCCACTCTAAACGACTGGCAAATGCACTGGTAACTCCACTGGCCACTCTAAACGACTGGCAAATGGAGTGGTAACCACATTGGCCAGTGCATTTGCCACTGAAGCGCCCCTAGTGGTAGTGGCCAACGACTGGTAAATGCAATGGTAACTACAGTGGCCAGCCACTCGCCACTCTGGGATCTCGGCGTCTCTCATACAGAGATTGCATGGGTTTACTTACCTGGCCAAAGATGTGATATTCAAACTCATAGATTTTGTTAAACTTTGACAAGCCTTCTCTCTAAAACATAACTCAAGTTAGTGACATAACTTGACTTCAATCATGAATAATTTGCAGTGACATTGTTATTGTGGAACTTTTTTGCAACTTACCCTCCTGGATCCGCCACTGGACATGATTTCTGCGATCCCCTTCGCTGCATCATTTTTCTCCGCTACACACAAGACCCGTTTGATTTGGGTCCGATTTCGGTTCATTTCTGTGGGCTGCTGTAAGTCCACACCCAAGCTACACCTCTGCTGGACGCCCACTCGTTGTAAACCGGCCCTTCGAAGTAGATGTCTGCCCAAAAGGTGCAGTACTAACATGCCTGGCCGCGATCATTCAGTAGAGTCCCACTGTCTCCCCATCCAGTTAGCATATTAGTCTAGTTTGTTAGCTACACGTCGCATGACACAGTTTTACAATGTACGGGGACGTTTATGTGTAACTTAATTAACTTCCAAAAACGAACTCAAAGTACAATAAGTGAACCCTAAAAGTTCCGGTGATTAAAACTGAACATAAAAGCAAATCTAAGCTAGACATGAACGATTTTTACCTTTGTTTACAAATCCCGCGCCAGCTTGTCAAATACTACCGTAAAATGACCCGTTGCCGTAAAATGTTATGTCGCAAAAACAATTCCATAACAATTTATTAATATTTATGCAGATTATATACAAACATTTATCTTTTAGCTGCCAAAAATCACCACACAAAAACATATTGTACTTTTTAACATAATCTAAAATCTGTATGTATTTCTAATGCGTTACGACAGTATATTTTAATTTATTTTAATGTATCTAAAATTATTAGTCGGTACACAGTGAAATGTCAAACAAAGCATTTTATGTAAAAAACTAAAACAAATAAAGTTGAACATTTTAAATCGTTTTTCTCGAGACGGGGCGGGCTGGTCACATGACAGGACTACAACCAGCTGGGTAAACATGGCGTCTGTCTCAAGATGCAAAAATTATATATAGCATTTCTTGATGTCTGAGGCGCTTGCCATGCTCCAGTAACTAACATTTTTGATCGACGTACTGTGCCATAATGGATACGACACGGAAAAACGCTGACCGGAGTAGAAGAGGTTCGTTTTTGTGATGTTGCCTTGCATTTTTCTCCACACGACATGAATGGTGAGCTGCCTATCACGGACACTGATTGGCGCAAGATAATTGCCTTCGTTACAAGAACCCTGCCTTATGTGCCTGTCTGGTTTATGCTATGATTTTTAGGGACAAGATTCAAGCTTGTTAATTTGAGTTGGCTAGCTGGTGCTTTTTATTCTGGACAAGCAATCCCTATTAGTCCCCGAACCCTAGCCCTTGAAATGTGTTAGAGCTGGTCGTTACAGTTTTCTCTGGCCTAAATTAACTATGGCTCAAATGAATCATCTCACAACACACGTTGTGACCAAAACATTGATCCATAACATCTGGCGTATGACTTAAAAAATACCGCTTGATGTTTTTATTCATGCCAATACATACACCAATATGATAGGCTCACCTGACGTGGTGGCTTTCACTAAAGAGGATGACTATGACCAGTCCAATCCTGAGCCCTGGCCATCTCTCCCAGAAGAATTCTCTATACCCCTTTATCCACTGGTGGACTCAAATCCATGGGCCAAAACCTCTTACGCCAAATTCACCAAAGACTTCATCCTGATATCTGAGTTCTCTGAGCAGGTTGGACCTCAGCCTCTCCTCACAATCCCAAATGATTCCAAAGTGTGTGGCACCTTTGACCTTAACTACTTCTCCCTCCGCATCATGTCTGTGGACTACCAAGCCTCTTTTGTGGGACACCCACCTGGAAGTGGGTACCCGAGGCTCAGCTTTGTGGAGGACTCCAGAGTGGTGCTAGGTGACTCTAAGGAGGGGGCCTTTGCATATGTTCATCACCTGACCCTGTACGATCTGGAGGCTAGGGGCTTTGTACGACCCTTCTGTATGGCATATGTCTCAGCCGATGAGAGGAAAATCATGTTACAGTTTCAGGAGCTGTCTCTGCGCTTCTCTCAGGCCTCCGAGTGTCTGAAAGCAGGGAACAGGAGAGCTTTCGCCAAGGAGCTACAGAGGAAGCTGCAAGATCTCGAGTAAGACATGAATATAAATCAATTTTGTCATAACATTAAACATGTTAGAGACTAACTAGCCACTTTATAATGCAACCATATACTTAATGAAGTGGCCAGTCAGCATACAGTTACTGTTAGCTATTAGATTTATTTTTTGTTTTGAAAATGTGTCACATCGAACAAGGGATATATTATAAATATATAACTAATGACCATGAGCTTTTAACATATACATTTGAATCACTAAATAAAATTTAAATTGTGTTTGAAGAATTTTAATTATATTAACATCTAAATTTTATTTAAATTTTATTGAAGTTTTTGTTAACTAAATAGATTGCATAGAATGCTAAATATTTTTCAGTACTTTTCATATCAACTAGGACAAGGCAGTTTTCTGTGGTGAACCCTAAATGCTGAATGTTGTTATTCTAACTGGTTTATGTCCCCTGGTCCTGTCAGGTACACCCACTCAGTGCTGCAGAGAGAGGAGGGTCTTCAGAGGGAGGCGGGGCCTCAGACCAGATACTCCGCCCACGCCGTGGAGAAGGCCAACGAGCTTGCCAACGTGGAGAAGAGCATCTATGAACATCGAGATCTGCTCAAACAGATCACCTCATATCACCGCCGTCCGCGCCGAGACCCACACGCCGCCACGTGCCACAAATGTATGAGTGAATGTTTGGCTGAATGTGAAGATCTTTTAGAGAAGTTTTCCAAGCTTGCTGGCCCATTAGGTTGTGCTAACAAAGGGGAGAGAGGTGAAGAAAGCCAGGTTCACACTGACGATGAAGCTGCTGATTTTGAACTTGACGAGGAGGATGAGGAGGGTGTGAAACGCAGGCCGTCCTACACACCCCAGCTTATCAGAGCCAAGTCTGCCAAATGTTTTGACAAACGGCTAAAAACTCTCCAAGAGCTTTGTGATGAGACTTTCTACGAGGCCTCTATGGAGCTCCTAAAAGAAACTGAGCGCAGTTTCCGTGGTGACCTGTGCTACCTGTACACGCGTCGTCTAGACAAGGCACTGCGCAGGAAACAAAGGGTCACCAACTTCCTCTTTGAAGAGGAAGTCGATGACAACAGCGAGGATGATGTCACGATACGGCCATTTTGTCCCGTGAACCATTCGGTTGAAACATATACTCTTTTAAAACCACCTCCTATAGTACTTGCACCAGAGCCTTCAGAGGAACTTCCTGGTCCATCCTCCGAGACCAGCCGTATCCTGGAGAGTGAGCTGGGCCTCGGGGAGAGCCATCTAGAGTCCTCGCCCTCGGACCAGACCCTGGAGACTCAGGGCAGTTCTGAAGAGACCAAAGGCAGCTTCAGCAGCGGCAAAAGTGCCACCAAACAACTCAATCTCGACGCTGTGAAGTCAGAGGCCCCCGATCCGGATTCAGACCTGACCCCTGACCACGAAAGAGAGAGCAGCAGCGAGGACATGGAGACCACCGCTGGAGAGGACGATGATGGTGCCCAGACCCCCGTGTCTTTACTGGAGCCAGACTGTGAAGAGACCAGTGTAGAAGTATGCAAGTCGGATCTGATAGTACCAATTGACACAACATGTTGTATGGCACAGGATGGCTTTCTTTATGAAGACCTAACTCCTGATACAGCAGCCGATTCAGAAGCTAAATCCAAACCGAAGCCCCCTCAAACCTTAGTGGTGAATCAGGAACCACAGGCGTTGCTTCCATTGCAAGACCACTACACTGTTGGGTCCCCCTCGGATAGTCCCGCCACTGGACTGGAGCTGCCTGTAGGCCAGCATGCAGACTCTGTTTCTCACATGTCGGTAGAGGACAGCTCAGACTGTACCATGAGTGCTTCTACCGGGTCGGACCGAGCGGCCTCACCCATTGGCTACGGGGGAGTAGTGACCCTGCGGCAGAGGAAGAAGGCCGGGCAGGGGGCGTTGAGGTTTGTCCGACAGTATCCGTTTGCCATGCAGGCGCTGTGGTGCCTCCTGAGCGGGCGAACACTGGTGGTGCTGGGGGCAGACGAGGGGAGGGTGCGCAAACTGGTGTCTGCGCTTGCTCTGTTTGTGCCGGGTCCTGGCATATGTGCGGAGAGGGTGCAGGCCTGGATGTGCTGCCCCTTCAGCCTCACTGACCTGTACCGCTGGAAACTTATCGGACTGCAAAGGTAAGAGCTCAAATGTGAATTTCACAAAGTGCTTCAGAGCTACAACTTTTACACAGATAAAAAAAACAAAAATCTGACAGCATAAACTCAGCAACATGTAGGTTCATTGTTTAAAATATACAGAAAAAAAATTACCAAAATATTTATTTAAAAATCTGTGATTATTGGAATTCTCTTTTGAATCACAGCTCACTCTGTTGGTGTGAGTCAGTGTGCGATGACTCATAAACTATTTAGCTTTTCAGCCTCCTGCCTGCTTCAAGTCCTTACGTTCTTTAATTTATACGAGTAACCTTTGCTTTCACAAACCATTATATTTTTTTAGGTTTGCGCTGAACAAGAAGGTGGCTACTAGCACAAACAATAGTATTTACCACAAAGTACTGTTGTAAAGTGTAAAGCCACATGTTTTCTGCGAACAACTGCTACTTGCTGAATTGTGACTTAATCCTTAACTGAGAAACTCATACTAACCCCTTTATTAAAGGAGCACAGAAATGGCACATTTGTGAGACAGAAGCATATTATTCACATATTTGGCTTACACTTTAGTTGCCATACTTTGCATGTATTGTGTGTTAAGTGATTGCACTAAGTTTGCAGTACAGTATATTGTGCACACTCAAAATGAGTTTTCTCTTACTTCTCTTTACTCTTTTGTCCCATCCAGACTATCATCCCCTGTGGGTTCCAGCATGCTCTATTCACTGTCCCGCTACGGTCGCTACGTCTCCATCTTGGACATCGACCAGAAGACCTTGCGCTGTCCTCCTTACCGAGGCCAGTTGCTCTGCAACATTGCTGACCACCGCACTTATATTCGCCGTGGCTCCACCTACTTCCTGCACCTCCAGAGCGTGCTGTGTCGTCTGGTGGCCAAGGCCTTCCTGTTGACGTTCACCCATCACCTGCACCTGCCCGTCAGTTCAGAGGAGGGCCCGGAGGTGGTGGAGGGGCGGCGCCGCTGCTTCCTCCAGGAGCAGCTAGGCCTGGGCGAAGAGGACAGTCAGATACTGCTCTACCTCAATGAGCTCATCACCCAGCACTACCTGACACCACCCACCAGGAGCAGCACCCAGCCACCCGGCTTCTCTTTTAAATACACCACCAGCGTTTTATACAAGATCTAAATCAATGTCTTTTAGCAGGAATCTACTACTTTGAGTGTTTTTTTCATGAGCCATTGCAGATCTTTTAGAACTTTCTGCGCTGGTAAGTGTTTTTAGCTGTTTCCTCTCAGAATGGGGGATGAATGTGAGTTTGTGGCTTGTCTTTGCATTTGTGGATACACACATTGTCCGAGCAAACACTAATGTCACTAAAGTGTTTTCTGTGTGTAAACGCATAATAAATAATAAATGCCAGCCGGCTAGATTTTATAAGACCAGTTTTACTTCAATATAGCTACAGTTTGAAGCTTTATGTTAGTTACAAATCACTGTGGCGGCCAGTTTAGCTTGCCAACTCTTTCAATCACTGCATCACGTTAACACCCTCCTGTCACTTGGCAGTTTGTCTCCGTGACATAATCCCAACTGTACATGTTTTGCAGGATTACTGTTAAGAACTTGCATATGCTGATATTCTCTGGCCATAGAGAACAGACGCTTGTCCAAGAAACCTTTTTAGCTCCATGTCGGCTTGTTACAGCGGGTTTTGTGACATGCTAAGTGCAGTACACATTCAGAGCATTTATTTACTTTTAATTTTATGATCCATTATTGTTGATTTAATGGAGTGCATTCCCGCGGATGATTGTTTATCGAAATGTTATGAAAGCATGTAGTAAACATTCCTAGAGGCTGCATGAGAATGTGTATTCAGAGTGATCTCAGATAACATGTCATTTTGCATGTCTAACACACAAGCGGCAGCCAAAACATAGTAGTTGCAAATCATTTAGTTAATCTTACTCATCCATAATTCAGGAAAGTGACTTCTAATCTAAATGTATCAAATAATGTGTTGTCTTAAAGTTGTGTGAGAATGCTGTGGTGTCAGCATGAGCCTGTGTTGTGAAAGGATGAATCACTGTACTGACAATATTGCTGTTTTTTGTATTATTTTAGTGTTGAATGGTAGAAGATGCTGGATGTACATCTTTTAAGAAATACCCCCTGATGGTGAAAAGTTATATCAGTTTTATTAAAGCAGTTTGAAGAATTGAAATCTTTTCAACCAATCCACAAGTGACAATGACCATTTCTGTGTATGCCAGTCAGTTACATTGGCCAGTGAAGCACTGATGAAGTATTCTTTTTTAGCTGTCTGTTTGATGGAGCTGTAACTTTTTATCTAAGATTGTATCTAAGTGTACTTGTGACTGCATGGTCATAAAGTTTATTGTGTAAGGTCAAGTATGTTGGATTATGGCTGCATTTTACACTGTTATTTCTATGTTGGTAGACCATTTTCAGTAACAGAATTGTTTAATTCTATATTCCATCTCAAATGTTACCTTTTTGCAATGTTATGTTCATTTGCACTGCTTAATTTGTGGCTCACTTAAACAAATATTTGAATGTAACCTAAGCAAGCCATACCACAGCGTCCTCCCTCTGTGTGTTGTTGCCATATCATGTTATCATAAAAGGGGCATCATTGTATGAGTATTTAAACTGTATGTTGTGATTGTCTTGAAGCTTTTATGTTATGTTTGTAACATCCATTTATTTCATTAAATTATTTCAAACTACTTTGTTTCATTATATTTCTTGGTTAAAAGCTACTTCCTTATTGATTACTTCTCACTGTGACCACCAGCAAATCCTCATTAAACATGAAGTACCATGTTCCAACAGGCTTATGTCAGTAAGACCCGCTGTAGCGATGACGGATGTGTGAGCTGCCATGAATAATAAAACTGATCTGTGAAAACATCTAATTAGCCTGGTGGCACAGCTGAAGGAACGAAAGCTGCAAACTGAAAAAGTTGCACTAAACAAATCCTTGTGAAGTATGGTGTCTGTCGCAATGCAGATGGAAATGTGCTATGGTTTTTGTTAGAAACTTAAGAGATTAAAGAATTAAAATACATACTACCATTCTGATTTATAATATTTGCACATAATTGGCAAAGAAAGTAAGTAGATATTTGGGAAACCTAGGCTCCTGAACAACTTAAATCTAATTTACAACATAAATATACATTTGCACTATGTCTTTCATGTTGGTAGATTCATCATTCCCTGTGACAGTCCCAAGCCTGAAAAGTATGACCATGCCAAATGGCCTATGCAAATTCACTGTAACAACCACTGAAGAAAAGTGAACCAAAGAACTAGTATTTGTGATAAAACAGAATTGGTTTATTTAAAATGTTAATGAATGGAAAATTATAAACAAAAACAAAAAAACATTTGCCATCTCGTAACACTCTTCAAAATAAAATACAAGCCATGCCAATTGTAAAAAGTGTAAGATGTCCAACTTCGATTTACGTCTTTTGTACAGTTTACAGAGTTCTATGACTATAACACAAAACTGACAAAAAATATGAAATTACATTTTTTGGTCCCACACAGGGTTTTCATTTCCCCTTACGTGGTCACTGGGTTGACTCTCTTGTGAAAAGAGGAGAAATCTGAAGTAGACAGCAGATCATGACTCCAGTCCAGGTATGAAGGCAAGTGGGGGCTGAATGAACAGCGAATAGAAATACATGTCCAAACACTGCAGCTAACCAGAGCATCCTCGACATCCACAGTGAGTGCATTCAATGATTCTTCCCTGGAGGCAAAATTAAAAAGGTGTTACACTTCATATGTATATACACAATAGTAAATGACAGAGAAAAACTTGAGGTAAAACATACAACTTCCAGTTTGCTCTTGGGAACTCGACAAATGCAGTTAGTCCCAAAGTTGGTGTCCCGTGTTTGGATGCAGCGCAGACAGCAGAGGTTCTCATAGCCCTGCTTCTTCCACTTCGCGATCAGGTTCTTGTCTGCATATCCTTCCTTTATACAATACTCATACAACTCTGCCAGAACACAAATGTTTACGTTAGACATTAAGATACAAATGCCAACTTTATAATGGATAAATAATGTTGTGTTGAACTGGCTTACCTCTGCTGATGGCTTTTCTTTTGTAGAAAAGGTCATAGATGTACCGACTCCGTTGATGATGCAGTCTGAAGATTGGCCAAAGGGCCTCAACCTTTCGTTTTCCTTCGTGTGGCTCGGTCTCAGCTGGACACAAATTACACAATAAAAATCACAAAATGACTGATACATTAGATCATCTATGAGGGCGCATACGCTCACAAAAACACAGTCAGAGCACAAAACGTTATCTTAAACAACAAAAATGTTAGCGTGCGGTTTATTTGTCTGTGTTTTCTAGAAGCAGCCTTCACAAACATCGATTCAGTTTTAAATGTCGTCTTACCTTCTCTCATTTTCTGATCTAACTCGTCCAGAGTAGGCTCAATAAGTTCCCATCCATCAGGAGGAGGCTTCCGACTTCTCTTCACTTTGGGCATATTTTTAAATCACGAATGAACAAAAGCCTCAAGTGTTATCGTGTTGTTGTGCTAACGTGCTAATCTCCGGCGATTAAATTTGACGTCACTCTGTGGTCCTAATAGTTTTGTCGTCGGCGGGTTGACGTAATCGGGGCAGATAAATTAAAGAATCGGTAAAGATTATTAAAATACTTTTATTTAAAAATAGTGTTAGATTGAAACGGCAGCTTGGGCAGAATAAAAAATTAAGAATTCCTGTATTATTTGTTGTGTTGCATCAGTTTAGTTAGCTAATAATGTGCCTTATAATAAACCACACAGCAAATACCGTATGTGTTTGATAAAATAAGAGATGTACTATAGACAAAAACTGAATGTTCATATGACGCTATTTTAGGACAACGGGTAAATATTTTGTCTCGCTAATTGCTTTTTAATATCAATATTTGTACACCTTTTTACAGGCAACTTGTACACCCACTATGAATATTATGCTCTCCGCTGCTGCGCTGTCTTGAGTTTAGACAGCTGTCAAGTCGTGCTTCCTCTTTTACCATTAATGTTTTCAATTTGAGATTATTAATTTATTTATTTTTAAGCAGGGGTGACTTTCTAATATGCCCAAAGGAGGTAAGAAAGTTGATGAACGCATGTCAGTATGCTAAAGTCATTCTGTATACTCTGTTAGCTCGTTGGTAGCCATTCCTGTGTGAGTGGGATGTTTTGTCACTTTCTATTTATTTATAACTCTGTCATTAGTGTTGTTGACATCCTTTATAGCAGCCAGTAAACGATCTTCCTTTTTATACGTTAAAAACTTTTTGTTCTTCTAATTTGTGTAGTTGGTAAGATGTTCATAAGGTATGTACTACATAACCCTAAGTATATTTTTATGATGACAGGTAAAAAAGGTGGTCACAAGGGCCGTGCACGGATGTACACCAGCCCTGAGGAGATAGACGCTCAGATGAAGGCAGAGAAGGAGAGAAAACGGGTAATGTAAATTTAAATCTGCTTATTTCACATTTATGTTGTGTTGAACAGACTTAAAAAATCTAGTCTATACATTCAAATAAGCACAAATGATTATGGTCACCATAATGTTTATTATTATTATTATTATTATTATTGTTAAACATTCTTTGCCTTGTGTTTTAGCAAGAGCAGGAAGAAGAGGATGGGGGTGGTGAAGGAGCAGCTCAGAATGACTTGGCAGAAGACAAACCACCAGCATCAGGATCAGAAGACAGCGATGATGAAGATTCCCAGGTTTGACCAATACACATAAAGCTGTATTCATTTGATAAAAGGGGTTTTGGTTATAAAATGTATATTGTCATTCAAATGCTACTGTGATCTCTTCTGTGCAGAGAAAAAGAACTGGTGTAGAAGGCTTAATAGAAATCGAAAACCCCAACAGAGTTTCCCAAAAATCCAAGAAGGTGACGCAGATTGAACTGGATGAACCAAAGCAGTTATCAAGAAGAGAAAGGTGTGACTTGTTTTTATATTTTCTTTTTGTTAGTCCATGTGGTTTGTGACAGTGAAAGTCGGTTTAATACAATATCTTACATCCCACACTCTAGCTAGAGTGGGGGTCATAAGAAAGACCAGAAGACAAGTCTAAAGTCTTGCACTTGGACTGATAACAAGAAAACACACACACTCACACACACTCATTCGGTAACTTTAACCAGTTGACTTAAATGGTGATTTAAAGAAAAAGAAAAAAAAAGGTGTAATATTTACTTCATATGCACATTTCTTATGGTGATTTTTAGTCTGACTTTGATGAGAGATCAGAGTGTTTTCTTCTTTCTTGGGATATTGCCCTTTTCTATTTCTTAAAAATTGTATAAAATTGTCATTTCATTGTTTGTCAATTATTGTAGTTGTATAACCCAAGGTCCCCAATCTTTTATTAAAACATTAGTTTGTAATTTTTAGGGAGGAGATTGAGAAGCAGAAAGCAAAGGAACGTTACATGAAGATGCACTTGGCAGGGAAAACAGACCAGGCTAAGGCAGACCTTGCCCGCCTCGCCATCATTAGAAAACAAAGAGAGGATGCAGCAAGAAAAAAAGAGGAAGAAAGAAAAGGCAAGTACTCACTGCTGGTAGCAAACGAATATACACCCATTAATCTATGATAATAAAGTGATACATGTTTCCTTTACTTTCAGCAAAAGAAGCAGCAGCAGCGGCAGCAAAAGGAATGAACTCACTCTCGTTGAAATGATTGAGTATTATCAGAGGTCTATTCAAATACTCATGGACTGGAGCTATATAACAGATTTGCCTATTTTTAAAGGAAGAGTTAAAGGAGAAGAGTATTTCACAGTATATTGTAATTTGTGAAATGTTTAAGGAGACACTGAGGTTGAGGATGTTACGGCACAGAAAAATGGCCACGGTATCATGGTTTTAACATCAAAACTGACAATATTGTTTCTCCACATTCACGTGGAATAACTATTTGCCTGAACATTATTTTATTAATAATGGTATACTGTTACCAACTTTTAGCTTTGCCATTTTGTTTTTGAAATTGTAATTTATCTTACTCACCCATGGGTTAAACCATCAAATGATCAGATTAATTATTATAAAGTAATCACATTATTTATTTTTAGTTTATTCCTAAGTGAGCAGGCTGTTGGATTGACGGCTGTGTAAATGGCATGACGTAAGTACGTAAATATAGAGTATAAAAATAAAACTACCATTTACTTTTTGAAAATTGTGGTGTAAAAATCTTTTGTGCGTACCAGCACCACTTACATTCACACTGGCTCCAAACCTTGCTTTGTCAAAATTAATGCATACAAAATGAGACCTAGTCCTAATAATATCAATACAACATAAACATGAATTGTTTCCACATAAACCACTGAATGCAATTTTGGTCTACTTTGCCTAATTTAATTAATGAAAATTACAAAATGATCCCTGTTAATTGAGCAGTTGTCCCTCCAGCCTGACAGAGGGCCCTAGTGCAGACAGTTCATGAGTGTTGCTCTTAGAGGAGAAGAAGAGGCAGACTACGCTCATCATAGATATATACCTTGCCTGCGCTGCTGGCCTATGGAGTGGAACGGATAATACATCCATGGTGGAACGTCGTCACAGGGCGGACATCTTGCCCCAGGGAGCTCGCT
>JAVQJW010183607.1:0-20173 GCA_036025195.1 Hypseleotris klunzingeri
ACTAATATTTTAACTGCCAAAACACAGCAGTGAGTGAGCTTCAGCTTCATCATATTCTTTGATCTCTACATTTTGTATAAAGACCACAAGCCCTACGATCTTATTTGTCTCTTGCAACAAATTCTGTTCTTATCAAAGATGTCCTCCTAAAATCTATGGGACACTAATTGTCTTATTGTAGGACGCTCCCGATGAGGAAGGATCAAAGCCAAGGGAAATTGTACCAAAGCACGACTGAGGACTGACAATCAACTTCAAAGCACAGATGGAGAGAAGGGAAGGTGAAAGTCGACAGTTTTAGCTTTTTTTCAGTGCTGCTGCTGCTGCTGTGGTGCGTTTGTGATAAGACGCTGACTCCAAGTGGTCACTGAAAGAACTGCAAAGATGCTAGCAAGTAAGATGTTTTTGTTATTGTTGTTGTTTTGTCTTGGTACAACAAAGCTTTTTCAGATGTTCAAAATAATACCTTTTGTTTTTTTAAAGTAGGCTTTTAAAAAGGTAAAATAAAAACACATGTAAAAGTAAGTGTTAGGGATACATATGCTGTTTCAGTTTGTATGTATAATATTTATATCTGGTAACATAACAAGAATATGATTATCAAAATGCATGAATATAGTATAGGTCTACCAAATTTGGTTTGTACATTTGAAGGGAGAAGTGAATTTACTAAATGGTATTCAAGTGTCAGTTGTCCAGAGGAAATAACGGTCATTATGTCCACAGGTAGGCCTATAATCAGCAGCAGAAATAACCTTTTAACCAGACCCACACCTTTCCATAAAGAGTGACTGTGGAGTGGGTTTATTCAGGGTGAGCAGTGAGACACAATGCTGGCACTTAGCCACTCTTTCTCTCTCTATGCTCTCACTTCATGAGCTCTGCTCCAGCTGAGTTCAAATTGCCTTTTCACTTACCTGACTGACAGGCAACGGCCTACATCTCTGGCCCATGGACACAGTAGACTTTTAGCTAAAGAAACATGAGCCAAGTCTCCTCAACCCTAATTGTCCTTTTGTTGCTACTATTTGTTAGCAAGAAATGCATAAATTGTCATTTCCTCAAAATAAATCAAAGGTTTATCTTGGCTTTGCACATATCTTCTCAGTAAATGGCCTCATGGATATTGTCTAGCTCAGATACAGTTGTGTTTAATAAAACAAAGAAAGAGTCTAGGCTTACTTATTGTTTTATTTTTTGGACAAAAGTATAAATAATCATTTCAGCTTGTCTGCCTCTTCCGATCTGGTTGGCTGAGGTTTTGATGACCTTGTGTACCGTGGCGAGGGTCTGTGTGATTCCCAGCAGGCACTGTGTTGATTGGATAGACCTGAGTGTATGAGTTACAGGCTCTCAGTATTAGGACACTTTATCTTGTCTCCAGCCTTTTGACTTCAATTTTGTGACAACACTAGTACGCAGCTGCTAACAATGGCGCACATCAAACCTCAGCACAGAATTAACACTGTGTGAAATCACACATGTGCGAATCATGTAGATACATTGCCTAAAATCCATCCTCAGTTAAGGCCCTGTGATGCAGTTGCTATGGCAACCATGATAGAAATAGACGTGTATCTGCAAGGGAATGAAATGTATTGAACTGTTGTTTAGAAACTCAGAATCTTCTTTTGTGATTGACATTGTGTGTCTGAATCCATTTGTTTATTGTGGGCCAACTGTATGTTTGATATAGCATAGAAAGTGATTATTGTAAGTATGCATGTGTTCTTATAGCCAGTGTATACCACCTACATGATGGTGTAGTGTTGTGTGTCTTTGTGCTTAGCACACTGCAGTACATTAAAAGTGCAGCAGTGCAGACAGAGGGCATAGGCCACATCATTATGATGGTGGCCCTGTGTGAGGGTAGATAAGCTGTGCCACACACACACACACACACACACACACACACACACACACACACACACACACACACACACACACTAACACAATAAATTAAATGGAAAAAAGATTCAGTCAGTGTAGTGCCTCCATTGTTGTCATGGTGCTGTTCAATCATGTCAAACATTGATCGGCAGTTAGATTAGTTAGTCATTTTATTTTTTTAGTTTTGAGGGGGAAAAATAGCCTAACTGTGTTTACTAAGAGGGCACAATAACCATGACCAGAACAAAATGATTAGCACTGCGGCCATCTTCTTGAGGTAGGCTAATCAGCCTCCTAGTGTTTTTATGTGCTATTGACTTACTACAGAAGAAACCTCTCTCATCTCCATGTTGCCTTTGTGCCCTAGTGCCTTCATTAGATACCCCCATTCACTTCAAACCAAACAGAACAAAGGAGCTGTGGCAAACTGCTCAACCTTGGGGTTCATCTTAGCAGTCTGTCATTTGTGTAAATGTTTGATGTTAGTAAAAATGGGTGAAAATCTATAAAATAGCAAAAGCCTTGGAGAGGGAGGGGATCTAAAGGGATGGAGAGGGGTGAGGGAGGGGTGCAGGAATATGTGTGTGCATTTTCAAGGCGGTCTTTCTGTTGCAATAAAAACACACTATTCTGAACGAATGGGTCGAGCTGCTGATGAAGAGATTCAAAAGCAGTCCAAATGACTGGAACCACAGTGGGAAATGTCGGCTTGTTTGCGGACGTGTGTGATGGCAGTGTGTGTATTTAGAGTTGGAGATAGGTGGAATCACCTCAGCGGTGTGTGAAAGAAGAGAGAGAGGCGAAGGAACAAGAGGGGAGGGGGCGGGGGTGTATGGACCTCGCTGCTTACGGGACCTACAGGCAGGCGCCTCGATTGTGCTCCGCTCTCATCATTTTTGGAGGTGAGGACAAAAGAGAAAAGGGGTATCAGCAGTAAGGCCCGGGCTCCGAGTGTCGTGACGGGCCCCTCGGGGTTGTCTGGACTCAAGGCTGAGGGAAAAGCGGCGGAGCTGCCGACTCTAGACTGGGGTTTCCTGCCACAGCAGCGGGATTGTCACAAAACAGCCTTTCAGTCTTCGAGGGGCCTTGTATTGCTACGTTTCAGGTATGCATTTGGAGAATGTTAGCTAGTCTGTCTTCACTGTCCTACCTTCACTAGTGTTAGCTCTTTTCCAGAAAACCATAGGCTGCGTGATGACTATTTTCTTATGCAGTGCCACATCAGGTCTGTCGCGATTCATGTTTGCCAGAACATTTACACTGAAACATGGATTTGTCTGGGTGAACATCTGCACCTAATCGGCTCTCTTTTGTAGCTAAACGTTGGCTGCTTGTCCTGCGAGCTAGCATGCTCCCACTAGCTTTTGTACGTGAACAAGTACGCTGTAATAATGTAATAAATGCAAAGTAGCTGGAATGCTAACCCGCTACACAGGTTATAGCTCAGCCAGCTTCCTTGCAGATTTAGTTTGCTGTAACCTGGGAGGCTAAAGCTAACATTACACGGCTAAAATTTCAGCTGCTAATAATAATGCGTACTTTGCTGTCGGCTAATGTAGCGAGGGGCTATGGTGCGACAACAGCAGGTATGATTGGTTTTATAAAACGACAAAAATGTAAGAACACAAGGGTTTGACGTGTCTTGCGTCGGCTTCAGTGTCTTATGGTTAAGGAGCCATGTCTGAGTGACTGCGTTATCATCAGTGCTGCACTGTTGTAAGTGATGATGCTGTCTGCCTGTGTACAATAAGAGCCTGTGATTAATTAGTAATCTAGGTATGAGCTATGAGGCAAGTTAATGATAATCTGCTATTCATATTGTTATTTTATTGACTGGCAGCAGCACCGAGCTTTGTTTAGGATGTTTAGTGCAGGATGATAGCAACACTATTTTTAAACGAAGTAATACCAATTTATTTGACATTTCCTAATGGTTTTGGTAATGACCTAAGATACTCTTAAAATTAGTATAATATAATCTTTAACAAAGCTCTAATATTGTAAACCTAGACTATAGGTACTGTCCCTGTAAAGGTGACACAGTTGCTTTAATTATTAGCCATAATAATTAAATTGCTCTAGTCCTATTGTACAGGCAAACTGTTTTCCTTGGCTCCATGGGGTTGTTTGTTTACATGTGAAAAAGCAGTTTGTGACCTTGGCTGCCTCAATTTGCTGGCTCCATTGTTTGCTGTTTCTAACCTACTCTATATTTAAACAAACCCATTTATTTTCATTTAAAAGACACAGCTTGGGAGAGTAATGTCACAGCTTTTATTGCAGAATGCGCTGAACACACCGTGCATGCTAAAATAGGCCTGCATCTGACTTGCAAACAATTTTAAGTGTTACAAGGACAATATCTATATAGCTGTATTCTGAGTAGCTTTTGTTTTGAGTTACCCTTCTAAATTCTGGAGTTGATTGCCCTAAACCCTCACCAGTTGTAAAGAGCATCTTATGTAGAAATAAACACACACACAATCTGACAAAAATTATTATGACAAAACCTACATTTATTAATACATACGTATATTGCGTCAATATTTGATTTCTATCATTTACTGTAATATGTATATATTAGTGTCGTTCGTGGTTATGGATTTGTACTAATGAATTTAACAAAACATCTTGTCTTTGCAGAAATGTGAGATCAGCAGCTTCTGCACGAGGAGTACTTGTACATGGAAACAAGGAAGAAAAAAGAAGAACCAAGCTTGACTGAACTTGAAGTGGAATAAATGGATTACCCCCCTTTGGGAAGTTGTTGCTATGGAACCAGGTAGAATTAAATGACATTCAATATCAAAACAATACAGGACAGCTAAATGTTGAAGACACACAGAAAGGATCTGGCTGCTCAGTTGGAGAAAGTGAAACTATTGTACAAGGACCAAAATTTTCTACAGTCAAGATGAATGATGGAGAAGAATAAACAATGGAAATTAAACTCTTTCTAAAGGGCTAAGACAAACAAGTATTACTTCATTCAAGAACTGTAGATTAAATCAATGGAGTGTTTGCCCCTGGGAATGATCAGTAGTAGAGTTTTGTACTGTGACCTGTTGATTCAAGTTTCTGCATTGTGTCTCACATCAGTGTGAGTCAGGTCATGGCAGACCTGCCCATGAAAAGAACAGAAGGTTTGCTGTTATGAACACTCTCAGTGCTTACTGAGTCTGTGTTTCTGCACAAGATGGTGTTGGAACACAAAACAGTGTAATTTTAAGCTAGCTCTTTTACTTGAGCTAATATTTAAGTGGAGCCTGGACATCTAAAGACATTAATGACATCATTGCTCGCTTGGTGCCAAACCTGTTCCTGCTAGTAAGAGAGCACTACTCAACTGTGGTTCAAGCCTTCTTATTTTGGATTTTATATTTAACTGCTGAGTGACCTTTCTGAGTGTCAGAGCCAAATTATTTTTTACCATTGGACTGATAAAATTTATTTATTTTGTTGTTTTCTGACAAGCTCTTTTTTCATGGTTACTGCCTTCTGCTTTCTTGCCTCAAGCATTCTCTGCCACTGACTTACAGACATTTCTGAGTTAAAAAGGAAATGCAGAATTTTTCAAACAGTCCGGCTCCTCCCACTCTCCTCCCTGGCTTCAGTGGGAGGGGTGGAGCAGGACCTCCCTATCCCTCTCAGCCAGCAGAACCCCAGATTTCCCCAAGGATGACAGATGATTATGCCGGGATGCAACAGCAGAGCCTGCACAGAGGCCATCACCACCCCAGTCAAGCCAGCCACATGTTAGCTTACAGCTCCAGGAGCAGAGGAGCTGTGGACCTGCCTGCAGCACATGCAAACATGCACAGTGGCAACAGTAACAACCCTTACAGAAAGGATCCCATGGATTATTATTTTTCAGTGGGTGGGAAGGATAGGAACAGAAGAGTTGGAATGGGTTTTGGCACAGGCTTTGGCTACCCTAACATGGATGGAAACATCCCTCACCAGTACAGGCATGCTGGATCTGGCTCTACACCATCGGCCGGCATCATGTCACCCTACCCTGTAGACTATGGTTCCACTGCTGGTTCAGGTGGAGGCACCAGTGCTGGGGCTTTCTCCCCTTCACACCAGTACAACATGAGTCAGAACTCTGCAATGCAGTCTGTGCCAAGTTCTCAAATGCAGCACCGCCAGCAGCATGGACAAACCTTCCAATCTGTCCATCCTGGACAGCAGCATAGGAACTACCCCCAGTCTGGGCACAGGATGACCCCCCAGTACCCGCATTACTCCCCACAGGGCGGAGCTTCCACAGGGTCATCAGGAATGTATAGTCCACCTCCACAGAGATATCCCGATGGAGCATCTAGCACCGGGTTTGATCCCAAAGTCAACAGTTCTGCCAGTGTCAATCCAGCTCCAAACTCTGGTTCAGTTGCTGCTAACAATGTGGGGCCAATCGAGAATGTTCAGCAGAGTTACCATGCCTCTAATTATGGTGGATATTCCCCACAGACACATTCACTTCACAAGCAAGCTACACTACAACATCGCTCCTCTCAGCACAACTTAGGGGTAGGTTATGACAACTCACTGAAGATGCAGCACCAAGGCTCATCTTCAGGCTCTGTATATGCTAAACATCAGCAGGCCTCCAATCCCAGTATACCTCAAACCACATCATTAGAATTAGCCAAATCCCCAATGCCTCCTAATGCGCAGCAAACTCAAATTAACCAAAACTTTAGCCCCATATCGAACCCCTCCCCGGCTGCCTCCGCAGTGCACTCTCCCAGTTGTAGCTCCTCTCCTTCTCCTTTGATGGGAGTCTCAGAGGCACATGGAAACCCCTCAGGTCATGGCACTTCACATCCTTCTCTAACAAATACTCGTAGCAGCCATGGCCATGGTCGATTACTGCAGACCATACCCCAACTAAGCCCCACACCAAACTCCAATAGCAGCATCAGTAGTTGTGGTAGTAGTGGCAGTCACAAAGCTCATAGCATGACTGCAACTGGAGGAGGTGTCCCTTCAGCAGCACGCAGCAAGATCAGTTTATCCACTGACAAAATACAAGATGCTGGCCTGAATAGTCTTAATGCCTTGAGTTCCCAAGTAGCCAATTTACCAAACACTGTTCAGCACATGCTTCTTACTGACACAGTGCTTTCACAGAAGAAAATTAAAGATGAGCAACAGGCAACATTACAAACAAGGAGTAGAAATGCAAGTGCAGCCTCCAGTACTAGCACGGTTAAAGATGGAAGTGGGGTTGGAGAGGTTGGTGTTGACGAAGACTCTTTGTCTGGGACCAGAGGAGAGAGAGAAGAACAGTTTTCAGAGGAGGAGCATGGAAGAGTGAGGCAGATGAGTGGTGCAAGCAGTGGCTCTGAACCAAACAGTTATCCCACTGCCTCCCAGAGTCAACAACAGGCAAATGTTGGCTCTCAGGCAGGAGAGGCAGTTCTCCCCAAAACAAAAGTAAGCAAATCTTCTGCTGGTCCAAAATCCCAGATACCCTCCTGTTCTATTCCTGCCTCTCAGAATAATTGTGACTCAGAGCATGGATCATCCTATAATGAGAATGGGTTATCCCTCAAGAAAACAGATATTAAAAGCGAAGTAATCAAAAATAAAAGTGATGGTACAGTTGACAAAAAAGAGAAACACAGTAGTCAAGTAATAAACTTCAATACACCAAATGGCCAGGACAAAGAAAGAAAGCGGCACACTGCATCCAGATTACAGAATAATGAGAGAGAAGAAAAGCACACATTTGAGGAGCAGCAGCAAAGTGCCAGCAGTGTTGGGGTTATTGTGTCAGCTCGGTCTGAGGGAAGTCTAAATGAAAAAATCAAACAGACGCAAGAAAACATTGAGGAGAAAGAGCCACACACAAGAGACTCAAGCAGTCACAATGGAGAAGAGGGTGTAGACCTAACTCTGTATTCCTCCCATCAGAAATCCAATTTTGGACGGCCTCAAAATCCTTCCCAGTCCGGACCACAAAAATATGGCTACTCTGAATCAACACATGGCTCAGATTTGTCAATAAAGAACAGAGGTAGGACGGGCCCAGCGGGTGTAATAGAATCTAATTCCAAATACACAGGGTACCAGCAATCACAGACTAGTTATGGCTCTTCGCATCCAAAAGAATCTTTGGCAGAGCCTGTAGTGAAGAGAGGACGAGGGCCCGCTCCGAAAGGTCAAGAAGATAACTCACAAATGCAGCAATTTCCAAGTCTCTTGCAGGAGGTACTTCAAGGTTACAATTTAGACAGACGCTATAGCAGACCAGAACAAGCATATCTTCAACATCAACTTCAGAACAGACACCCATATGGTATTACTGAAAGTATGCGATTGCAAAGTGGAGTAACCGAGGCTCATTCAGCTCAAATGGGCAGCTCTGGAAAGCCCCCACATCCAAACCAGAGAAATGTAAATGATTTTGCTTCAGAGCCCCAGCCCTCTGTAAAGTTAGAAGTGTCCAGTACTAAATTTTCACAAAATACAGAAAAAGCTGAAGTGGGTGTGTCCCAAAGTACTTTACCACAAGCTGCAGAAGCTCAACTGCCCCCACCAAAACATATAAACTTGGCTGACTTCTCTCTGCCTCAGAGAAAAGCACTCTCTAATGTCTCCGCTCACTCCTCGGCTGTGCAGGAGCTCCTTTTGCAGGAGCCAGAGCCACTCACTGGTCAAAGTGAGACTCAGAAACCATCAGGTCCCACATTAGCCCCATCAGAGCGGCGATCTGTCATCTGTGATATGTCGCCAAACAGACGCAGCACACCAGAGAGGGACAGGGAAAGTGACAGAGCCCGGGAGAAAAGTCAGACTGGAGCCTCTGTAATTCAACAGCCATTTTCCTCTCCAGCAGCAGCCAATGATCTGAGTAAAAAAGACGGTGGAGAGAAACAAGTGACAAATATTGAAGCTGCTTCAAAAGAGGCCGGTACAGATGCCGGAAATTTTCCAACTCTTCACCACAGTGGCAGGAGTGCTGATGACCGTGATATGGAGTATCACTTAAAGTCTGTCCATTCAGCTGTTCTGAATGCAGAGCTATACAGAAGAGGCAATGTGGATGTTAACCCCATGTCCCCTCACAGTATGAGCACTAATCCTTTATCTTCACCATCAAGACACCAATCCTATATGCGTGGGATGGATTTATCAACTGGAAATGCACGCACTTTTCATGGACACCTATATGGGGACACAAGAGAGGGAATATTGCCACGCAGCAGCCCTCATTTTCCTCCACACCATCCCTTTCATAATCTCTCGCCCCAGACTCAATCTGCCAATAAACTGCAGATGTACCCCCCTCACCCCCGAGGCCAACTTCATCCACCTCATGACATGAATGACTGGCTCAAAGCTATAAACAGGAATCCTAAAGAACTCATGTTGCAGCCCGCTTCATCTCCAGGCAGACAAAGAGTGAGCCAATCAGAGCAGAGACAGAGAGTGATGTCGCAAACTGATATCACTAGTGACCGATCATCAGTTCATCATCAAAGTGCTTATTATGATATGAAAATGTGGGAAGCAGCGCACTCTGGGAGAGAAGGAGAGCCCTTCTACAGAACTCAGCCCCCTCCTCTAGCTCCCCCTCCCCCACCTGTAGCCTCACACAACTCTGTCCCTCCACATATTACTCCCGTCTTCAATGCTGCAGAACCAGAAGCTTCAAGAGGAGCAAAAGAGGAAACAAAAAATCCCTGCCCGAATCCTCCGGTCAGTTCAGCTAAGCCTCCAGCCGACATGCTCTCCTCTCCACCACAGATACAGCGTCAAACTAAAATTGGTGGTACTGGAGACTCAAATCCACTCATGTTGAGACGACGTGTTCGCTCTTTTATCTCACCTATTCCTGCGAAAAGACAACTCCAGGACGCGCCCCAGCAAAAGGCCGCCACAAATGCTCATCACTCCCCTGGCACTCACTCAGAGACAAGTCACCACAATGAGGATGACTCTTCTAGTTCTGAAATTTCATGTCCCAGGCTGTCTTCACCTCTGCCCAATTCCTATTCACAAGCATTGTCACCATCAAATAGTAAAGGTTTGCCTCCTAGAAAGGGACGAGGGTTAAAACTAGAGGCAATAGTGCAGAAAATTACACCAAATATTAAAAAGCCAGCAGGCCATACTGATGATGAGTCAAATCAATACGCTAGCTTTCCTCACTCAGAAATACAACAGTTTAATGATTCACAGGACCAAGATTTCTCCAGGGGTTCAGGAGAAGATAGTTTTATGGATGAAAGTCAGTCATTAAATGACATGATTCCTTTCCATGGAGTTGATGAAGCAGGGCCGTTGCCCCCTTCTGCCTATCCATGTACCCCCAGACAGACGTCACAAACTGTCAAACAAAAAGACTTTGATTTTGGAATACCTGCGTCAGCATCTGATGACAAGGAGGATTTCACATTGCTTGGACCTTTACCACCCCCGCCTCCTCTGCCCAGGCCTGTCCAGGGTTCTCCTCCACCATCTTCTTCTGCCCTTTCAGACATCCAGCACTTCACCAATACTTACCAACAGCTCGAAACCAGGCGAGGAGAGCAGTCTGCTGCTAACCTCCTCCGGCAGAAACTTCAGGAGTCTGGCATGGGGTTTGACGACTACCCTAGCAGTGACTACTATGGAACCACCCCGCCACAAGGACACATGCTGAACAGACAACATCAGATGTCCTCTGCTAGGTCCAGTCTGTCGCCACAGGACTCAAAATCATCAGACAGCTTGGTGCCAAAAGGCTATTTCCCATCTGGCAAAAAGAAAGGCCGGCCTGTGGGGAGCGTGAATAAACAGAAACGAGCTCAAAACCAAGGCCAGTCTCAGACACCATCTCAACCTCAAGCAGCCGCTCCGAATGCTGCTCCTGCTTTGCCCACTGCACCTCCACCTTCATTCACAGCCCCAGCACCGGGCACCAGCACCCCGCCTGACTCTGCAGCCCCCCCTCTGTTGGAAAACAAAAACACCAGCTCCTGTCCACTGACTCCTCCTATTCTAACACAGGTAGCCAAAGTGGATGTAGAGAGCGAAGACACACAGCCAGAGATTGAGGTCAAACCCGTGCGGAGGAGACGCAGAGGTGTTAAGGATGAAGATGAGCCTTTTGAAGCAACAGGAAAGCAGCGGAGGAGAAGGAGAGGAGCGGCAGCCCCACAACCACCATCACTGGCTAAAGACGACCTTGAAATACCTTCAAGTGCTGCAAGGGGTCTCACTAACAGAGCGTTTTTGGACCCAAACAGAAAGGGGGTGTTTGTTCCACACATACACGTTGAGAAAAAGATCCCGGAGATTGGAGCAGTGTGCAGTATAATAAATGCAGAAGAGGACAAGATGAAAGGAGAGCGAAGTGCAGTCGGAGGGAAGGCCAGCGGTAGTGGAATTGATTCTCTCCTGACCTCAGCTCTTTCTTCTCAGTTATCTCGCAGAGACAGAGAATCAGAGAAAAGAGAGACAGATGAGGTGGAAACTACTCTTCAGTCGGGAAAAGCACTTCCTTCATCCGGTTATGTTGTTTCAGGCCCCGTGATTACAGAGACCAATCACTCTGGCCGCCTGCTCTGCTGCCTCTGTCAGAAATGGGCAAACTACAAAAACCTGGGAGATCTCTACGGCCCTTTCTATCCCCCCGAATATGTTTCAAAACTCCCCAAGAATCAGCCACAGGTCAGACAGTGTCAGACCCCCGCTGGAGCAAACAAAACAGGACCAAATTCAGAAACAAGCTCCAATGCTTTCAGCACTATCCCAGACACACAGGCAAATAATGCTCCGTATGCCAGGCCCTCTAACTACAATGACTACCCACTCTGTCTGGACTCCTATCTCAGCCGCGCAGTTCACGCTCCACGGGAGGAAATAATGCACATAACTGGGCGATTCAGTAACACTGCTCCCTTCCTCTCCTCCAGCACTAGTAAAGCGTCCCATTTGAGCTGGGACATGAATCTAGTGGATATGATGCCTATTCCTGAGCTCAAAAGAGAGCCAGATCTCGAGACTGAGCTCCAACAGAAGCAGGCAGAGGAGGCTCAGCAGCGCCCTCAACACAGAAAACTCACATCCCACCCTCGCTTCAAAAGACGGCAGAAGTCCACTGAGGACTCCCCCAGGATGGTCCCTTCTAACAGCAAGGCCTCCCTGCCCTTCCAGCCCCCACCGCCCGCCTTAGACTCTCTCGGACCCCTGGCCCAGCTTGCCCAACTGCCCCAGATGCCAATGGACCCAGAGGAGCTTTGGGTGCATGAAGTATGCATAGTTTGGACCAGTGGGGTGTACCTTGTCAATGGTAGACTGTACGGCCTGCAGGAAGCACTAGATGGTGCCAGAGAAACTGTGAGTTTACTGTTGACCTCTTGTCATCTAAATCTTGTTGAGTGGTCTTTTGGTGACTTTGTTTTTTGCTCAGTGCTGTTCATACTGTGAGATGGTTGGTTCAACCCTGGGCTGCCACAGTAAAGGCTGTCCTCTCCGCTACCACTACCTGTGTGCTATTGAAGCAGGTGAGTTAAAAGTTCATCATGTTTGTTTAAAAAAAACATTTCATCATACCCCACTGACATTTCTCTTCCACATTCAGACTGCTCTCTGAATGAAGATAATTTTTCATTGCGATGTCCGAAGCACAAGGTAAAGAAAGAGAGGTTGGTTTCTTTTTAGTGATTCAGTAAAAAAGACACTATCCCTCCTTTAACTCCTTATTGGAGATTTTATGACTCATTTGTTTCTTGTGCAGTTTACCCAGAGTATCCGGCCAGTCAAGTCTGTGTACCTGGAGCAGTCAGAGAGAGGCTGAAAGAAGCAGAGAGGAGGATCACCAGCTACAGCCTGGGAGCTGTAAGTTCACCACAAACAGAAGTGCCATTATTGGCTAGGCAGCATGCACAATACATTTTATAATACAATATTGAATTGTATAGGTGCATGTTTACATTTCTAATCCCCCTGATGAGAACAAACATACAAAGTGTTTATCATATCTAGCTTTGATGTAATTGATATTAAGTATTCAGTAACAGTATACCATATTGTTATCCAAGAAGAAACATCATAAGTGCAGTATATAAATACACTGAGAGGCAGATTAATAGTTTGTCTAGTAGTAGATACTGTAGCTTAGTAGATTTGAGTCAGAGGCATTATGCAAGAAATGTTGGTAAACAAAGTCTCACCAGCCTCCTCACCACTCTCACTATGAACGGTGCTGTTGGAATTGTGCCAAAGTTTATATCTTCAACAGAATATGTGTCCAACAGTAAAGTTTGCAATGTAACCACAAACAGAAATACTAGCACAAGTTCAGGGTCTATAGCAGTGGGTTATTTATGTATTTATGTTATTGAAAACGACACAAGCTCACTGTTTAATATACTGTAGGTGTGTGGTTATTTTTCTGGAGGGAGGCAGACAGTAGTGTAACAGTGTAGGGAGTAGTTTTTTGTTTATTGTAAGTATTTTTATTCATAGGTTCAGCTGAATACAAATCTACTGCCAAAAATGATTCAAAGACGTCTTCAAAAATTATGAACTGCAGGCAAACAGTGGGTGTGAGCTTTTCATTTGCTGCTGTTTTGCTACAGCAGCACACAGTGAATAGGTTCGATCAGCTCTGATAAATGTTCATCTGTTTCATTGTTTGGTGGGAGGCTGCTTTCTCATTAGTGGTCCTTGGCTAAATGGACTGTAATTTCTGGGCCTGGGGCTGTTTGTGCCTTTTCTCTTTAGACATTCCAATTTAATTTCACGCAGCAATCGTGCTGCTTCTCAGCTCACCTCAGAGCCTGTATTTCTCAATGTATTTGTCCCACTCCCTCCCGCTCACATTCAGCTCAGCCTGTCCTCATGGAAACCACATTTAGCCTTTTCTTCTGTTGCTTTACGCAGTGCCACAGCTGAGTGCTGATAGGTGCGGTGGTTCTTTAAGAGAAATAATGCCAGTTGTATTTTTATATCAGTTTGTTGAAAAATATGATATACACTATTCTTCTTTTTTATGTATTGTTCGACCAAATACACAACTTGCCCATAATGCAATTGGATTTGGATTTGTGAATAAAAAATTCTAATAGTTTGAGTAATTTAAATACAGGAAGAAATTACAGTCTTGATGAATTACTTATCCAGTGTTACTGTTTGTCCTCTCTAGATTGGTTTGGCCTGCAGATGTGTGACCAGTGACCTGTGTATGAAGCTGCCCCAGAATAAAACATCCAACTGGTGCACAGAAGAAGAACATCAAAAGGGAATGTACAATTTCTCAACTGGAATCTGCATCTTTCACCTCTAGGACAGCAAACCACAAAACCATTTTTACAAGCTGTATCACTCCATGCAAATGATCGGACATGCAACAAAGAGAAATGGGAAAAAAGTACAACAATGGAAGTGGATCAAAGTGACATTTTTGTAACGGATACAAACCTTTTATCTCTAGGCTTTAATTTTGAATGATATGCCCAAGTGTTAAGCTCTTGTTTATCATTATTATTATTACCATCTGTTTTGTCATTTAACTTTGCTTTCAGATATCCTCTTTATGTATAGGGAGTTGTTGTTACACCTGGAAAAAGACAGTGAAGTCAAGATGAGTATTATCTTATATTAGGACATTTATTTTAGTTCTCATTATAATTTTATGTATCCTCGTCAGTATTTACTTATCAAGATGAAATGGATGTATCTAAATTTTATATTGATCATTTGCAATTATCTTTTATTTCATTCCTGGAGAGGAAGAGGAGTGTGGAGGAACGTCAGGGTCGAGTTTTTGCCACAAAGACATTATAATGCCTTGCAGAATGGACATCTGTTGCCTTTCAAAAGTCCATGTGTATGAATGAGAGGTGAGTGCGTGTACAAAAAAAATGCTGATATGTGGAGTCCGTTTTGGTCTTTCTGAAAAAGTGTTCTTATTTTTCATCATCTGGGTTTTTACGGTACAGATAGTTATTTGCAAAAAAAATACAATGAACAACAATGTTATTTTTCAGTTGTTGGCAAAGAAAAGGACAGCTTATAAGACAGCTGCCATCTTTGACCACGTTTATGGGATTATGGTGGACTTACTGATAGTGTATTATTGAGCGCACAAACGTTCGAAATAGGACGTTATTGGACTAAACGAGTCAGCACTTGGACATTTTTGAAGAGGATACGACCTTAAACATGTACTTACGTGGCAAGGAGCGGGACTGATCCAGAAGAGTCCATTCAAAAGAAGCATTGCCATAAAAAAAAAAACTACAAAGTGAGTCGTACATGGTGTTGTCTTTATCATTTTTTATTGTTATTCTTGTAAAAAAAAAACTGAAAGAAGACAGTTACACCATCAGAACCATGCTGTATTAGAAACCTGTCAATATGTATATGAATTATGAATACACTAAAAATGCTTCATCAGTGTTTCCTTTATATCTCTCATTTTTCAACCAGGTAAAAATGGTACACAAGTTCTGTATGTTCTCCCTGTGTTACTATGGGTTTTCTCTTTTACCATTCAAAGACATGCAAGTGTTAGGAGAACTAACCAACTACTTGTCAGTGCATGCCTTTGTGTCAGCCCTGCAACTAACTAGCTTTTGTCCAAGTTGCACCCCTACTAAACATATTTCCATGATAGGCTCCAGTCACCCACAACACTAATAAGAATACATGAAATATAGTTTTTCAATTATCCCTAAAATGCTTCCACTCCAGAAATGAGCACATAAACCAATTATTTAGTTTCATATATTCCATAAAATTTATCAGACCCATCTTTTGAACTGTTGTACCAAGTTAGTCTGCATTTGAGCAGTAGTATTCATTAAAAATCTGGAGCAGCCAAATGGTAAAATAGATAGCAAAAAAAAAAATTCAATACACTTTCAGATTAAGTCTTTATGGAACTGCAAACCTTGAGCATATTCCCACATGCATCCATCAACTGCTGTTACAATCTAGTGCTGCATATGCAAAACACTAACTCTCATTCTTTTTAAATCATCTAATGGTTTGACCTGTCTAACTGGACATTTAAAGATGAGCCTGCCTGGCCAGACAAAAATACTTTCTCAGTAAAGTTGATCTGCAACAATTTCCACATATTCCACTAAAATGCCAATAACCAATGCTGAGTTTGTGGAACGCTTCTTCAAATTGTTGTTTTCTTTAGACTTTTTTAGTCTAAAGATCTTTTAGACAAAAGTTTGATAACATTTCTACCAAAAATCAGTATTAGGAAATAGAAAAAATGTGCTGTCTGTATCAAGGACTTATTGTGAGTTGGAGCCAAAGATACAAACTCCACATGTTGTTAGTTATGGACAAATGAACATTCTCCGACATTAGGTTTTTGTGCCTTCATCAATAGATCACTTACAAATGACTATGAATTTCATAGTCCAGGTCTGGGCACTATATTATTAATTTATTGAGTTATTGTAGTAGACTGTTTTAGGTTTGTGTTATTCACTTTTATTCCATTGTATTGAATAAAAAAATTGGTTAGCTAGGCTTGTTTACAAATATGTTGTACTGAATGTTAAATAGTTAAGTCTCCATTCTGTCCAAAATACCATTACTATCCAGAGGTAAAATAGTCACAAAGAACTTTCTAATCAGGCCAAGCAAATCAATGTAATTCTGTCTTTATATTTCTGAAGGTCAGGTCGACATTCCCAAAGTAAAAATATTGCATGATGATTTTTCTGCGAAATCACTGGAAGGAGAAGGGGGCAAAGATGAATGGAGCAAAGCCAAATGAGTGTCCGATTGGAAATGAAAGCAGATGGAGTTGTTTTGGATTTATATAGATGGATTAAAGTGTATGTGTAGCTGCCAGTGTGTGTGTTTGATATGCTCTCTCAGTAGGCTTGGATCACAAAGACTGACGGCCCATAGCGGAGGTCAGTGTTACAGCCAGGATCTTGTACACTTGCTGGGAGGAGAGGCCAAGATCTACACTTTGACATGAGGAGGACATAAAGTGGGCTATAGCTAAATGAGGTGAGTGCTTCTTATTGTGTTGCTTTTAACTGAAATACACCAATTGACGTCAAGTGTTGAACATTCCTCCTTTGAGCATGTGTCTCCTGGAGAGCTTCCATAGCGACAGAAACATTTTCACTTATTTTTGCTCCTGATTTAGCAGGCTGCCTCTGCGCTAATTACCCGTGGTGTGCTGATTTTCTGTCACTCCGCTCGCTCTCTGAAGGTGATTAGTCATGTAAAACCATTGGCTCTCCCCGCACCTTTTTTTCTTTAAACACCTCGCTAGTCAGTGCAGGCAGTCGGGCAGAAAGACTTTGCCTTGGAAACCAACATCCACTGCTTATATACTGTATATTTTTAGGCAAATGTGAGAGTGGAGTGTGGAAAGTCAAGATGAATGACATTTACTCTTGACAACTTATTTAATTCTTTAGTTTATTGTTAATGTTTAATAATAGAAATAAGTTAATCTTTCAAAAGAATATGTAGCTTGTCTTTGTAAGATCATATCTGCTTGGTTTGAAAAAGATGCATTATGCCATGAGCAGCAGTTCTGTGAGCAAAAATGCTAGAATATTATCGGTGTTTTACAAATATTAGGTTAGGTCTAAATAATGGGCCACTAAAGATTAAAAAACTGTATTGTATTTGTGACAGAATTTTTTAAAACATTTTAATATTTTGTGTTTTCATTAGGAATGGCGTTCTTCCAGCGGATGCGCTCCCCTCGCCTGTCCTTCATGCAGACCCTAGTGTCCTTGTTCTTAGGTACCTTGGCTCTACTGTCCTCTTACTGGTGCGTGGGTAAACAGAAGGTGCCCAAGCCCCTCTGTACTCCTACAAAACACAGCAACTGTATCCCTGTCCCCGGCGTCTCCAACTCCTCCAGTATTCAGTTCTCCTGGGAGACCGGAGATGACCGCTTTGTCTTCCCTGTCTTCCACACCGGCCTCTTCATCACATGTGAAGAAAATATCTACTCGGATGAAGGGGGTGAGTTGCTCTAGCAAATCCTTAATTCTAAACTAATAGATATTTTTACCCATAATGGTGTCCTAGCCCCCTTGTAAAATGGTTAGATTTAGAGTTTAGTTTAGACTTTAATGTCATCTCATGTCACCTTCATTTTAGCCACATGGAAAGTTATGTGATGATTGTTGCTTTGTATGTATTATAGACAAATCTAATTGGGGCACCAATTTATATTTCAAACCATTGTGTTGTGACCCATCTTTTAGATAGTTAGTTTTCAAAATTGTTTTGCTATAAATTACTGAACATGTATATTTCAATAATCCTGCCTACTATCCACTTTTTGTTCCCACTTCACTAGTTGTTAGCTTGATAAGAAAGTCTATAATGTATTAATTTGCATTTTTACGTTTGTTTTTTTATTAAATGTATTTGTTTTCCAACATTTGACTCAATAAATAAAAGGATTTAAAACTAGATTATATGTTGAGGAAATTCACGCTTACAGTACGCAATCCGTATGAATATCAGGGATTTCATAAACCATCCGGCGGTCATGTGACGCATATTCCCAAGGTGACATGAGGATCCAGTGTGTGAGGAAGTGAGGCTGTAGCAGACAGTGAAGTAGGTCGTAGCTGATAATGTGCAGTAAGCTCCAGGTGCATTAATATGTGTGACTGTGGTGTTTATGTGTGCGGTCCAAAGAGGATTTTCTGCACTGTGTATATGGCCACAGAGATTTAGACTTTAGACAGCATGACTCAATTATGGATTAGAAACTCCGGGGAGAGAAAGGTTAATAGGATTCACAAACACGCTCTCACGTCTAATTTTCAGATGATTTGAGGCTGATGGTAAGAGATGATTATAATGATACTTAAGAGTCATTCTAGGAGTGTGTCAAGAAGTGATCATCCGAGGATTATCGACTGTATATTAGAAAGTCAGAACAATATGCATTTATTTCCGTAACAGTTTGAAGTAGAACATGTAAAAGAAGAAAGAAGTGAAAATAGAACTACAATTAATTTACTTTAAAGGTCACATGATTCAAAACTAATTCAAGGAAAATTATTGCTACTTCTCTGAGGCAATTCCATTACACTCTGAGGCCAGTCACGAGACATATTCCCTTTAGAGTCTATGTGTCCTGGGATGACCCCAGTGCCTCTCCTGGTGGGACACGTTTAAAACACTTCCTGAGATAATAGATGTGAAGGAGCAGTAGCCTACTGCGAGGTCCTCTCAGGTAACTCAGCTCCTCACCCTAATTCAAAAGGAGCACCCGGCCTCTCTCAGGAGGAAACCTTTTTTCTGCTTACTATATATCCAAGAATAAATACACTAGGTTATAAAATCAGGCACAGATGCATTCAATCAATACTAGTAGGTGATGTTGAAATATATATTTTCTATTTATTTTTCTCTTAAATTCTGTTGTAAATGTGTTTTTCAGAAGAGAAGTGCAGAGGATTATATGGACTGACACCTGGTTCTGAAAAGGGTAACAGTTTTATATTGCTTCTCTAACTGAGGACTTAGTTTGTATAATCACTAGTGTCTTGTGTCCTCAGCGATGGTGTGGCTGTATCTGACCTTGGAGCTGATGTACATCGGCCTGCTGCTCATCAGCTGTATACTGCTGTCTGCACAGCTGTGCATGGGGGCCTTCTTCCCATCCACAAAGCGCTGGGGCCAGCTGCTCAACGCCTTTGCTGCTGTCTTTACTGTACTGGGAGGTATGACCTTCCTCTAGTCACCTGTGACACTACTCTTTGTATTTAAAAGAAAAGCACAGTGCCTCTTTAAACATTTGTGGATAGTCATTAAGCTGTGTTTGTGATGGTTTTAGGTCTGCTGGGTATGGTGGGTCACATGATGTTCATGCAGGTGTTTCAGACCACAGCATCAATGGGACCAGAGGACTTCAAACCTCACAGCTATGGATACTCATGGGCTTTCTAGTAAGTTCATCTACACAGAATACATTCTTTTGTGATTTGTCAGGATGTGTGTGAAGAATGCTTTTGCTAAGTTTTGTAAATTTCTCCAAAATGACATTCTTCATTCAGTCCATAGGTGGCGCTATTGATGTAACTGCAATCTTATTGGTCAGTTGCGGTCAGATGCGTTGGCTAATGTGATTTTTCAAGTTTGATTCAAATCGGGCAAAGTATGTGCAAGTTAGAGTCTGTCAAATGTATCTGACTTCCATATTTCAATCCAAAATGGCCGACTTCCTGTTTGTTGTAGGGCGGGGCCATAATAATATTTTATGTTCAGCACTATGTGGAGAATCACTGTACCAAGTTTGATAGCTCTCCGACATATTAAGTGT
>JAVQJW010183664.1:0-10087 GCA_036025195.1 Hypseleotris klunzingeri
TATTGTTAGCTTGGTTTTTAAGTTTGAGGTTAAGTTTTACATAGATTTACCTGCAGAGAAAGATTTTAAATTGTCCATCAGTCAAACAGGACAGAGAACTGAAGAAGCTCAACTTTTCCACTGTAATTTAATGTTAAAATATCGTTTGTTTGTCATTTTTAAGTTCAAGTTGAAAGTGTGGAAGTATTTAGAGAGAGGAGATGGCAATGGTGTAGTGTCTGTGCTCCGGAAAGAAGGACTCAACCATGGCTCCCTGACCCAATTGCACCAGCTGGTCACCACGGTAACTCTGACCCAGCTCTCACCACACATGAAAGGTCTCTTTAGGATGTTTTACTGTTGCCCACACATCAGTGAAATGAAGTTGATTTTCATGTCATAAAAGGCAAGTGTAGAGCTCAATGCAGTATACACAGGGCAATTCAAAATGCTTTACAGAAATAAGCGACAAGTTAAAAGTAAAATTAAAACAATAACTAGAAAGCATAGGAAGACTATCCTCTTCTCTTGGTTCTACTGTTTCTATGCAGACCCCATCCCCCATTCACCCTTCCTGACACCTTGCCCACTGCTGAGTAGTGTACAAATATGTACACTACAAGGCACTAGGGAAGTAAAAACCTCCATCAAGGGCAGCTCAAACAAAGTAGAAAAAGTCAGTATTTCCTCCAATAAATATTGTACTTTACTAATAATTTAGTTATTGTTCAATATATTTAAATGAGTGAAGATATTTGAAATATCGACTTATCATTTGGAACTTTCTCAGTAGTGATTTTGCCCAAAGTCATACGAAATAATTAATGAAAGAATTATCAATGTTATGTTATCGTGACAGGCCTATAAATCTCTAAATGAACGTTTGTTGCAGGAGCTGGGGTCAGAGAGATACGCTCGTGTCCAGCTGCTCATCAAGAGTCTGGTAAAACTGTGTGAAGACAATGAGGACCTGCAGGCTCTGCTCCACTGTGGACTTACCGCTAAAGTAAGACCACAAAACTGGAGAAATACCTGCAATATGATGTTTATGGTGCTAAGTGATGTATGGACAACTTACCACACTGATTCAATTTCTCGCAGTCCTCATGTACAAAAAGTTAGGGAGCTTTGACTTTCAGGTGAGATGTATTGAAATTACTTTTTTTTTTACTGAAAAATGTTTTTCTAATATAATATTAAATCATGAAAGTGGAAAATAAACAGTGACATATAGGGAAATTCCACAATTCTATCCAAGATTCCCTCCATAGAATATTAGAGTAGAATCATGAATCACAAATGGATAGTCTAATCTGCCATGCACTAATAACAACTATGAGTATTCCACAACAAACAATCTCAACTTCTCAATATGTAATAATATAGATCTTGTTATCTGCCTTTAAGCAACAATTACAGTTTGACCATGTTGTGTCAGTTGTTGACAAGTGGACTGTCTGCTGAGGTGTAGTGTTCCACTCTTCCTAAAGGGCTTCCCTGTGGTCCGTAAGGTTCTGCAGGGTTATGGCCCAATACACCAGACTTATCTGTCTTTCCTCTGTATACTCTTGAACATCCTCAATCCACCACACACACACAGACTATTGAATGTGTCCCCATCTTTACAGCGATGAATAGTATAGTGAGCCACTGGTGCTTGACATTATCACTGGTCAACTAGCCATGTCGGTAATGTTGGCTACTAAGACATTCAGTCTAACTAGTCACTTTGACTGGTCAGCTGGATCACGTAATTTTAACAAGCTTAAATAAACAGTGGAGGGAAATATATTAAAAAGCCTTCATTAAAAAAAAGATATAATATAAAAGCATAAGATAAAGGATATTGATTCATACAGTATATATACATTTTAAATTTTGATAAATTAATTTAACATTTTCAGTGACTTGTCAAGTGATTTGTAGTATACACCACCATTAGAATTATGGCTAGAAAAACTCCTAAATGGCTAGTAACTTTAACACTAGCCTTGTGGTGAGTGGGCAAAAAAGTTTCTATCAACTCCACTCTGATGGTGAGCTGTTGTTCTGCAGCTTGTGTGTTGGTACAAGTTCATCTATGACACGCTGACCTGTGATCTGCATCAAAACCCCGCCCTCATGGACCTCACTGAGACCTTCTTTGACTACTTCCTGGTGAGGAGCCTTCTGGGTAATATACTGACAATAATATCATTTATCACAATAAAAACACTGATCATGGCTATTTTGAATTATCATGATAATCGTTAGTGTTCATTCATTGGCACCTGAAGTTCCTGTAGACTTTAACTGTGAACCGATTCAATGTTCAGGTGATGTTACTTTCAGCCCTCAATAAAATGTACTGTTGAGAGTATAAATGTAGGGATTTTTTAAATTTGTACTTATTGTTTTTAATTATCATTATCGTTAATTGCAATTATAATGGCCCAGATAATTGTGACCAAAAAAAAATCAATTTCCTCTCATGCCTAATTCATTCATACAGACATTTGGACTTCACTGATACAGTAAATGCATGTCTTGGGTTGGCAGGAGGAAGATGTCAGAACCCACAGTAAAACGAGAAGGACATGCTGACTCCACAGAGATTGTTTGTCACTTTTGTTTTGGACATTAAATCGATATAAAGACTAATAATGTGTTGTGTGTTGTTGCAGGAGCTGGCCAAGGCTTCTGTTCCAGGTGAATCTTCACAATTTCTGCTCATTTCTGCTTTGTTTGTTTTACATTTGACAGTGTGTCTATTTACTGTCTGTGTGTTGTCTTTCTGCAGTGACTGAGCTACGTGTTATTCTCATGTATTTGAGTCAAACTGCTCTTGAGTCCACCATCCTCTTCAGAGTCAGATTTGAGGTAACAGCACATGACCCTCACTGTCTCTATTATAGTCACATAGTCTATTTAGATAGTCTATTTTGGATACATTTAGGTGACCATTTTTTCATCTGGTAAGCTAACAGTGTAGCAGCAATGTTTTTCTTGGTGTGTTTAGTGACTGCAGGAGCAGGAGGTTCTCATGGTTAAAGGCTCAGAAAAGTTGATTTTGTATAGTATAGGACCTTTCAAATAGGAGTGTGCAATATGGTAAAGTATAATGTGACAGTTTTTAAGTCATGGCTCGTGATTTCTAAATGTTATCACAATTTTAGTTGACTATGAATTTTTGTCTTACACAGAAGACTACTGCTACATAAAATAATTTTACTACATCCAGTCTAATGATCATAACATTTGATTCCCTATTAACTATTTATTGTCCTTTTTTTATATTAATATAAACACTGGCTATGTTGCAGGAAAAAATATGGTAAAGGTTAGAGCATAAATGAATGCACTGAATCACAATTCTACAATCTTCCCAGATTAGCTTGATCTTCATAACTTTTGTATCGTGCACCCCGACTTACCCTACATACAATAGGGATACAAGTTTAAGCAGGTACTGTTTGACTTGATGACTATAGGTCACTGTGTTTCCAGGCCATCAGGACGTTCAACAGTGTTCTGGAGTCAGTGAGCAGAGAGCAGAGGAGAACTCTTCAGACTCACCATGACATGAAGACGTTACTGTAAGATACACACCACAGGAACTGGTCCCCTCAGTGGGACATGGAGTAATCGCTTTACTAGTGAGGCAGAAAATAACTACTACAAGAGCTGGTAAAAGGGTACATGACAGAAGATGACCCAGATCCCCTCCAAGGATAGAGAGTACTGCTCCACCAGGAGCAGTTACAACACACAATATAGAGCCATATAGTTAAGAATGAACATAATAAATGAATAGTATGAAATTCTAAAAAAAAAAGTTAAGTCAAAAGATAAATATATATGAAGTATAAATGTAGCCTAATAATTTAGGTTGCATTTTGTCAAAGTTATAAAACAGTAATTCCTGTATTCCCTTTTAATAAATGAATTTAAACATGGATTACATCTAGCTTGAGTGGTATATAGACTCTTCTAAAACCCTTCTCTTGTCACAGGTCTGAGGTGGCAGCAGCCCTCTTTACAGTTGGAGGTAAGATCTGATTCACCACTGTACAAGTTATATTCTAATAGATGGAAAACAAAGTTTTAAGCCCAGAATCTTATTGCTTCATATGAATTCAGACTGTAAAGGTTAGCATACATCCTGAAGGGTCCTCAATGGTTTAAGATTCTATTTATGATAGTTTTGTTAATTGCAACAAGCAACATACCAGATAATCTGTCTCTGTTATTCCAATTCATCACAGTACATCACTCAAATACAATGATTCACATTTGATTGTGTTCACATATCTGTGCCCAATGATGAGTTGACATCCACAGAAAATATGGAATTGGCCTCACTCTAGTGACTGTAATAAAGCACCAGATTATTTTCTTCACATGAACTCTTACCATATATTAGACTCTGTTAATGTCCGTATTGGCCCAACTATTAAATGAAATATTTACACAGATTATAAATAAGTGAGGAGTAGCTCTGTAACTGCTCTATTAATTTAATAAAAAAAAAAAACAATATTGCTGTTGAGATTATGAGCTGCAGGCCTGCCTATCAGAGGCCCTCTGCCGCCTGACGCCCAAAAGGGAGCGTCCAATCAGAGCCGGGGAGTGGTTCAGCCCGGAGCTAAGTCACGCCTTCAGTAACATCCATGACGCAGACTTTGAGGCGGTGAGTGCTCCGATTTTTTTAGGTTTAATTTAGTGAGTAATGTTTTTCATAGTATTTGTTTTTTTTCAGGACTGCCGGGACTTCCTGAATACCCTAAACAGTAACCACAGCAACCAGCGTAGGTCTGTGTCAAGATGTAAACAAAGTTCTAAATCACAGAATGGAGACAACTAGAGATGGGACAGTATACAAATATATCAATTATCACAATAATAACTTAACATAATCGTAATAATCTTTCATTGCAATAATCGTCATTTATTTGCACCTCAGTGCCCTTCAAACCTTACTGTGAACAGATATTTTATTATATTAAGTAAGTAGCCTATTAGTTCAAGTGATTAGTGTCAACCTACAATACTTTTGAGATTCTAAACTAGCAATTTAGGAACTTTTAAACTAGCATAAACTAGTAACTAGTACTTTTTTTTACTTATTGTGATGGTAATTGCAATTATTATGGCCACAATAATCGTTAGACAACAATTTTATATTGTCCCATGCCTATAAAGGCAACTGGAGGCAAGATCATCATACATTTCTATGGAAAGATTTACATTAGCCATTAAGACGTTTTTGACAAATAACAACCACTAGGAAACATTAGTGAATGTAGCTCACATTATTATGTTTATTGAATGTACACATTAGTATACAGTTAGCATTTTGGCTGGTGGCAAAATTCTTAATTTATTATTACGTCATGACCATAATAGTTTGTTCATCATTATATGCACAGAATTCTTCTATCCCTCACTACAAATCCTACTTTTTAATCCTACCTTTTTGCCTCCAGCCGCCTTTATTCTGAATTTTGGAACATTCCATGTGACAAACATTTTAAAGGGTCTATTATGAATGTGGTGACAGTGATTGAAATGTAATTTTGTGTGTTTGACAGAGTTTACACATTTCCCTGTATAAAAGCCTTCCTCGACTCCACACAGGTAATTTGAACAACAAAAGATAAAACAAAATAAAACTTGTGGAATAGAATTTGAACTAGTGTTTTTCAGTTGTTTGAGCCTGAAGACCTTGATGAATTCTGGATTGACTTTAACCTGGGCTCTGAAAGGCTCTGCTTCTTCATTGACAATCCCAGTGTAAGGCAAACATTGGTAAATCTATATGAAATAGTTTTAAGTGCACTCACTGTGATGTATGTTTTTTATGTTTATAGGGCAGTCTATGGGAGTGTGTTCAAGTCCAGAGAACAGAAGTGATTGGCTACAGCCTCACAGGTCAAAGATTTAAAGTGGTTTAGACTGCACCCTATACTTTGATTTTTCCATAATTATTTGACACACCAAGACCATTGTTACCTTGATTTTTTTTAAGTCCTGTCCGTCTATTTGAGAACCACTGCCATTTACAGTATACTATGAAATACAATTCTGTGGTTAGCCATTATTCCTCTGTCAAAATTTGGAAGGTTAAACTTTATGCGGTTCAAGAAGGGGCAAACACGGTTCCTGATATCCAGCAGCCCTTAATGCTAGCTATGGTCTGAGTAGAACAGTCATGATTCAGCCCTGGTATTGTACTGCTCAAATGTAGTGGTGAGATGGTTTGTCTTCTGTTGTAGAGGCCCGTGGTGTGTCTGTTATAGAGGTGGACCTCATAAACCCTCTGGTGCTGAAGGAGGTCAGGGGTCTGATGCTGAAGCTGGAGTTTAAGGCGGAGCTACACTCTGAGCTCAGTTCTGTGATTGGTCGAGTGTTCAAGGTCAGAGGAAATGTGCAAATACTGTATGTAAACTATAATGTATTTTAGCCTTCTCTGCATAAAGGTATAGTCAGTGAGTTTCCTAAAATAATTGTTAGGAAAAAAATGCTTTATTGCACCGTTCTATGATGTAAAGTTGGTAATCTGTCATAAGTTGTTATTTTACTTTAGTCCCTCCCCTGGAGTTTGTGGGATAACATATTGACCAATAGTATTTGAGTTTTATTTTATTCCCTCTCCTGGCCTCTACTGCAGACTACAGATGAACTACTTTACAACGTTTACATCATTGAACTGGGTCACATAGTCAATTTTATTCAATTTTTTATTTTTAACATTTTATTATTTTAGAAAACAGGTGTCACCAGATTTAACATATAGGCTATATTGAAGTTTCACAATAAGACTTTCCCACAGAAACCTTCAGCGTCACAGTCGTTCATGCAGACCTATCGCAAAAAAAAACCTAGAAAGAATTTTCGAGGTTAGTCCTGCTTTTGACTTGGCTTTGTAAATGTTTAATAGTGGTCATATAAATACTCATATGAACAACTCTTTATTTCTACAGTCCTACCTCTGTCATCTCCCAGCAGCGAGGAGGAGTCTGTAGTTAAGGTAAATGATACACTGCCTGGACAAAGAAACAAAAGTCACCACCTGGATTTAACTAAGCCTCTTATAGTTGGTCAGCTCTATGTTCAGCAATATTATGTCTGACGGATGAGGTCAGCTGACTACCTGAATATACTGAATGACCAGGTTATTCCATCAATGGATTTTTTTCTTCTCTGATTGCACGGGCATATTCCAAGATGAAATTTATCTGGCTTAAACTGTGGTTCATGGAGCATCATGAGACAAAATGTTCACAAATAGATTGGCCACCACAGAGTCCAGACCCTTATTGAGAATACCTTAGGAATATGCTGGAGAAGGCTTGCGCAGTGGTCCGACTCTCTTCTTTGGTCAGGCAGTGTATTTGATTTTGAGTCTAGAAGAGATTGTAATGTGCTATTGTGTATGTTGTCCAGTCCTCAGAGAGATCCCGATCTGAGATTCTGTTTGACCAAGTCATACACTCCACTCCAATCTACAGCTCTGGTGAGGCCTGACTTCCTCTTGTTACATGTTGAAATATTTTTTTTTTACTCCAGTCAATTTTTACTTATTCCACATTATAGGTGTTCCATTGAAGGAGACAGGACTAGTAGTCAGTTCTACATCACCGGGGATAAATTCTTCTGGCAAAAAGGAAGTGGAGGGCTCTGTTAGGAAGAGGCCCATATCAGACTCAGGTATGTTTTTGAACAAAAGGTGTAGTTTCTGTAAGTTTTCTAAATAAAAAAAGTTTAATATCTTTATCTAACGCTTTTCTATGATGTATAGTAGGCTGTCTGTCATAGTTAACTAACTTTAGTCCGTCCTCTGGCCTCTACAGCAACATCAAATCATTTGTGCGATACTAATAGTTTTAGTTATTCAGACTACTACTATAGATTATTACTATAGATATTTTAGCTATTTTATTTTTAATATTTTATTTTCTTATTTTAGTAAACTTATGGACTATGCATTCAAGAGATTACATTTTTGCTGAGAACTTGTTATATACTTTGTTTACAGGATACATGTCAGACCACATTAGTGCGGCCTCGCCCGTTGTGAGGAGGAGAGAGTCACCGACAGAGAGGGTGGAGCCTGGTGATGAGTGGGAGGAGTCTGTAGTGGACAGGGTGGAGCCTCCTGCAGAGTGGGAGGAGTCTAAAGCACAGATAACAGGACCTGCTGTTGAGTGGGACGGGTCTACAGAAGATAGGGCGGGGCAACAAGCAGATTGGCACGGGTCTGTTGTAGTGAGGGTGGAGCCTGCTACAGAGTGGGAGGAGGCGGTGGAAGAGAGGGCGGAGCTACTAGCAGAGTGGGAGGGGTCTGACCACATTGATGCCTCACCCATTCAGAGGAGGAGAATGCAGCCTACAACGATCAAGGAGGAGGGGTCACCAACAAAGAGGGTGGAGCCTGCTACAGAGTGGGAGGGGTCTGTTGCAGGGAGGGTGGAGCCTATGATGGAGACGATGGATTCGGTCAGAAAAAAGCTGGGTAAATATTTTAGTGGATGCGTTTGCGATTAATAATGTTTCTTAAGGGAAAAAGAATAGCTGAACTGCTACTAAATATTGTAAACTATCTGTTCACTGTAAATTCTTAAGAGCATTGAAGTGCAAATAAATGGCAATAATTACAATGAACATTAAATACATTTTCAGTGTATTTATTGCAGTTAAATATACTTTTGTATTTTATCCATCTCTTGACTAATGTGATGTTACTTTTAGCCGAGTGGTCAGCTGAGGGGGTGGATCTCCAGACAGAAGAAGTGGATCTACATGTGACTAAAAACACAGCATCTTCAGTCTGTGATACATCAACTGACATCACAGCATCCTTCAAGAGCCATTTTGAGCAGCAGTTAACAGTAAGCTAATATTATGACACTTGCATTGTTCTTTTATTGAGGATAAATTGTTGTTTTAGAGCCACTGGCAGCAGGTGGAAAACACAATGGTCAAATATCAGTGCACCATTTCGGAGATGCTATCTGCTGTTCGGGAGCGAAGGTAACAAATCTGCATTAAGTTGGTTTTTGGTTTTAGAACACCTCTGTTTTGTCATCTTGAGGTAACTTTCTTTAATTTTAGGGCAAGACTGGGGCAAATGCTGGAAAACAATGTCTGGAACTGGAAGGAACTAGAAGACTTTACATCCATCAACTCAAGCATCATGGTACTGAACAAAGAAATATTTTCCCCCTTCATAGTTTCTTCGATTTTTTCATATTTGTCACAACAATCATTATATGCTTTAATTGAAGGTAACATTCATGCCAGTGTTGGTCAGCCTACCAAAATCAACAACTCAAAATAACTGTAGGTTAGGGGACGTAGGTGCAGAATGGCAGCCACTCTTCCACTACTGCTTAACAAATGAATAATGCATGAAATTGAACAGCGTCTTTGAATGTCTAGAAAAGTTCTATATAAGACTAATGAATTGTTATGATGTGATATTATTAAAAGTATACTTTTTGAAAATATAAAAAGTGAAATGCTATTCTCAAGGTAACAAAATTAATTTAAATTGGGCTTCTTAAAATCTTGTGTATCTATCCCTGTTGTCATTTATATACAACAAATAGACAAAAATATAAGACATTAGAAAGTGACTCTTGCTTTTTGTTTTCTTGTAGAGTTTATTGGAGGGTGACAACCTCAGAGTGATGTCTTTCTTTCAACAGCTTCTGCTCAAGTCTGTAAATTTTAGCCACATGGCATTTTTACAGATTATACAATTAGCCTATTGAATGTATTTTTCCTCACAGGTTGAAGTCTATGGACAATACAGACTCTGAGACGGTGACAAAGTGAGGCTTTGAAAAGACAAGTTTAAGTTATGTTACAATGATGATAAAAATAAATTTGAAAACATAGAGACTGCATTTGGTCTTTGTTTTGAAGTCTTTCTCACACACTTTTCCTGTCTGGTAGTCTTTACTTTATCTAATCACAGAATCAGCCAGTAAGTAGGCATTTCTAGAATAGAGGTGTCTATATGGAATACATTTAGATGGAATGGATAATTAAACAGTTACCAGAGTTAATGTATTGTAGATAATTAATTTGCATAATGTCCACTAGAGGGGGTTATATTGTATGG
>JAVQJW010183674.1:0-17336 GCA_036025195.1 Hypseleotris klunzingeri
ACTAATTTAGTACTCGAATAATAGAAAAAAAACTGGAGTATACAGATTGTAAAACATGCCATTTGATGAGAAATTTATTTATTTATAACCCACCCACGCAGAACAGTAATTAGGGCAAAAGAGCACAAAAAATATATACATTTTGGATTTAAAGATGAAAATCCTGTCTGAGAAAATGCTCTATTCAGAATTCCTCAGGCAGTAAGAGTTTTAGCTTTGTCTGGTTCAAGTTTTGTGAGGAATGTCCTATTTACACACCTTTCGCTATTCAATGATGAACCTATTAATAAAAAAATAGTCAACAGATTAATTGATTAGCAAAAGAATCTTAAATTGCAGCCCTTGAGCACAAACACGCTCCTGCCAAAAAAGAGCACGCAACTGGTTGAATAATTTAGTGCAACTTTTAGAAGATTTTTTTTATATACTAAGGCAACACTTCTGAATTTTCTAGTCAATTGTAAATTTCAACAGTATTCCTTTTTTAAATAGAATTTATCTTCGACTGCATTACAGGACTGCAACACAAACTGAGGATCAAAAGTTTGTCCAAGGCACCACATCACACTCCACTGTGAAACTACTGTAGCACCCTCTGCTGGGATTTCTATTTGTTTTGTCACTCCGAATGTACCTTGTCCAAACTGTCTTAAATCAATTATCACAAAATAATTTACTATTACTACTTATAATAGATTTTTTTTAACTAGATCAGTGTGTCCACAGCGGAGCGGTGCGTTCACTGAACTGGGGAAAATGTTGAGTTGAAGCAGGTCACAGTCCGAACAATAGCACCAAGAGCCACAGGCCAGAGTCTTAAACAGCACACAAAAAAGATTTACCAAAGGCCCTAAAAAGCACCACTATCCATTCAACAAAAAATACTAAAATATCCAGTGTTTCAAAATCGTGTAAAATTGGGGTAATAGTTAAAGAAAAAGAATGTTAAAGGACTTCCACCCTCCCATTTTCTGAAAAAAAAGCACTTTCTCTTTTCCTTTTCAAAATAAAAATTCTCAGTAAGGTAAAAGGCACCAAATCTTCTGCTGGTATTTTGTAAGTTGATCTTAAATGAAAATGGTTTGACGCAGTTGAGGCTCTGCTCTGTGGATCCTAATCTTTTCAAACTCAAGGTGAAGCTGGCAGCTCTTTTTTGGTCCCTGAAGTTTTGAACAAAAAGGCTTCTTTTTTTTCCTTTTTTAAAAATCAGAAAGTTGAGGTTTGGTCTCTTCACTGCAATTTATTAAAAACATTGTGAAAGTTTTGGATCTGTGAAAATAATTATCCCTTTAAAAAGGTAGAAAGAGCTGAAGTATTTCCTGAAGTGATCTTGAAGCGTTTGGTGTGGTCTGAATAAGGCTTGGGTCTGAGGTAGGTTCAGGCAATCTCCATCTCTCGCTCGATACCGACGTATTTCAGAGCGTCCGCCTGGCTGTATCTGGAAATACAACACAAAGATACAGGACATTCAGGCATGTTCAGACTGCAGGAAAGTGAAGCACAAATCACATTTTTTGCCTAGAAGTGTATGTCTTGAACAGCAAAGAATGATTGTTTCAACTTTAAAATAGATTTCCAACCTGTAGTCGAAGAATAGCTCCTCTCCGGTCTGAATGGCTCTTTTGGCGAAGATTCCTATTCTGTGATCTCCATTCACCATCATCACTGAAAACACACACAGAAGGTCAGAGGACTCTGCTAAAAAATCTTTCTTCTATTCCATACGTTCTTACCTTTTGCATAGCAGTTTGGGTTCACTGAATGATTTGCAAAGCGAATCTTGTTGCCTTTCCTAGTAGCATCCACAACAAAATCTTAAGAGAGAAAACACAGTTATAAATAAATTTCAGATGAATCAGATTTGAACTAATTTATTGACTTTTTTTTTTTTTTTTTTACGTTTCTCACCATTGTTGAGGTTGAAGAGAAAGCTGCACATGTATTTGTCGTAGACCTTTCCTCTGCGATCGGCCTCGTCCTGAGAAATTATCTGAAAAAAAATGTAGAGAAAAGGTGTTTATACTGTATACAAAAACGTCATTTTGTTTAATGTCGACCAACATGTGTCACTATAAATCATTCACAACATCCATACAGCAACTATACGCACCTCTCCACAGTATTCAGAGATGAACTCATTTTTCTGAACCGGTTCTTTGATAAAGATTCCCCAACCGGCCACATCTGAAGGAGCCAGGAGCAGGTGCTGATGAAAAAAAATACAATTAATTCATGTTTATGCTACTGTAGTTTAGGCCTCAACGAGAGAAAAAAAAACCTTAACTGCAATTCAATTTGCGATTATTTTCTGATTTATTCTAACTACTTACGATTGTTGTGTAGTATGGCTAGACAATATTAGAAAAGGTGTAAAATGAGGCTGCATGATTTTGAGGAAAGTATCTATTGATTGTGAATAGATTTGCTATTTGTAATTCAGTTCACAGCACTTTTTTATATCTGAAAGAAGACAAGAATCAAGAATCACATGCCTTTCAGAACATGTTTGAAGAAGTTAACCCTACAAGTATGTTTTTTTTATATTCTGTTTTTTGCTGAAGATATTATATTGCCACAAAAGTTGCAGCCTTTGCGGTTTGTTAACTACGACCATTAAAACTGCCATTGCAGTATTTGTACCTTCTTGGCACCCCTCTGAATGGAGCAGTTCTTGCAGGACACGTTCTTACTGTCCCAGTGATCGGCCGCTCCACACGTCAGACACAGGTCGGGGTCACACTCGCGCACAGCCAGGTAACACGGACACTGCTTTGTGTTGCACTGGGCTTTACAGCGACAGCCGGGGAAACGGTTCTGACCTAAAAGGACATTATCAAAACAAAACCGCTCTAATTACAGGGATTTTTCCGATCACATCTACAAGAAGGTACAACCTATTCCAGCAGCTATGGGCCTGAGGCATCACACATTGACTATGATTGACTCACATTCAGAACTGCACTGACAGAACTTCTCACAGAAGTTCTGAGCCGTGACGCAGGGACAGGACGAGTCGCAGGGCTGACGCGGGTGGTCACATGGTTGGTAGTTGTACACGTGATTGGATGAGCCATCTGTAAAGAATACAATCTATTATCTGTCACCGGACTTCTTTTATATCCCTGAGTTTTTCAAACTAAAATTCCTTATTTGTTGTGACCTTTCTTGAGCTGTATCTTTCTGCAGTGTGTGGCCCACAGTCTGTGCTTCCTCTTCTTTTTTCTTGGAGGAGTGTCTTCGTCTTCAGTTGGAGCTCGGGCAATTATACTAGACTCCTTTATCCTGAACTCATAAACCTAAAGCAGAATATTAGATTAGATACAAAGATTCTCATGAGTGAAAGTTACAATAAAAGTTTGTATCTGACCTGTCTGCACGTCTTGGTGCCGATGAGGCGGGCGATGGCGCAGTAGTTATCATAATATGTCCCAATGAGAACCCTAAAGAGTGAAGCCTCAGCACCGCTCCACTCCACCGCCTCTGACTCACCCAGCTTCAGCTTCACTGGAGTCTGGCACCTGGAGTTACCCTCTAGACATGGACAAGCATTTGATAAAGAAAGTTGTTCAACATTGTGATTTTGAGTAATGAATTGCTGCGTAGTGTGTAAACAGACTACTTTGTCGGATTTGTTCACATTTCAAATTTATGAGATAAGAAAACCTGTGTCACACAATGGGTGAATTGCATTTCTGGATGATTTTTCAGACTTAAATGTTACCACAATGGAATAATTCTTAAGTTTGTGGCAGGAAGTAGCATCTCTTAAATAGGGCAGCTGTTGCTTGTGTATTAAATTGTTTTAGTGACATTCTGACAGGTGATACCTGAGCTGCTGGTGTTGTCATCCTTATCCATCTCTCTCTCTCCTTCTGCTCCTCTGTCCATGTCCCTCTCTCCTTCTGTCCCTCTGTCCATCTCTATCTCTCCTCTGTCTCGCTCATCATCCCTGCTGCCCTCGCGGTCGCTGTCCGTGTCTTTGGTTTCCGAGGAGACTGTGGGTGTCCCAGGGCGACTGTTGCTGTGAGGGCGCCCGCGGCGACGTCCAGTGCTGCGTTTGGATGGAGTCTTTGCTCGTTCGGCCACGACTCCGGCGGGATACTCCCTCACCATCCCATCCTAGAGAGAGACAAGAGGACATACGATAGTCATTTACAAATGGGCAAAACATTCAAAGTGGATAAGGTTGTTAGATATAAAAAAAAAGATCTGATCCAATATGTTCTCAGTTTGCCATAAGTAGTTTGCAAACATAAAAGGTTCTACATTACTGTTTTCCCTGAAGCACACGCATTATAGACCCTTGTTCATCACAGACACGATAGTCCATGTCTGGCCCGAAGTCACTTTGGTAGAAATCTAACCTACAACCTTCCCATTATGTTGAAATCTTTTTTAAGTCAAAGAAAAACTAGAGGCTACACACCTGCACCAGATACATGTAGCAGTCGATGCCACAGGGTTTAGTTTCCACCAGATTCTCCAGGTTCTTCCTTTTGTATGTGTTCGGAGTTGCATGAAACGCTAAAAGACAAAGAAGATAATTTAGTATGGAAATATCTGAGATCACAGTATATAGTTGAGTAGTGATGACTGACGGTGGAGGAAGCAGTCGTATTTGAAGCAGCGGCGACAGAACAGTGTGTGGAAGGAGTGAAGGCTCTGCTCTCGTTGAACCGAGCGGGCATTGGGTCCATCGATGTTTGGAGTGCACTCCGGAGGAAGAGCCCCGGGAACCTGCTGCTCTGTCAGCTCCTTATATCTGCAACAGGTAAGAACAGGCTCAGAAACATGAATGAGTACATTTACACGCATTTGAGTATCCTGGGTATTTATTCAACTTAAACTTATTACATAAGATACTGGCTATAATGTACTTCTAATAAATCTGTATTTTTTATCAAACTCACTTCTCTTTTAGCTCTTCGGTCGAGCCTTTGTCTGGAAACATGGAGGAAATTGCTTCAAAAATCTTGTCCGAGGGAAACTTCTTCGAGACATTGTTATTAGTCCGACCTGGTCACACAACACATGAATAATCATCATAATAATGTCACAGTGCTCCAGGGCAGCAGTGGTTACACATCAAGCAAAGCCTTGGGCATTGTAAAGTGCAATATAAATCTAATCCATTATTATGATTATCATGATTATTATAATCAGCGACATACACTTTTACACAAACATTTTCATCTTAAAGAGTGTGTCTACATACAGTATTTCCTCTTACCGTCGTGGTTGTGCCGCTGGTCATCAGAGTCTTTGCCGTCGCAAATGTCTGTTTTAAAGTCTTGCTCTTCCTCATCATCCTCATCCTCGTTATCGCTGTACTGAGACAAAGCACCGACCAGCTCCACAAAGATCTCATCGTTTATGAACCCACACTCTGAAAACACAACAGAGTATTTCGGGTTGGCGTTTTTTTTTTTTTTTTTTTTATACATCTTAACAGTTGTTTTGAGATCTGGATTTTAGTCCACCTCACCTCTGTCGCCATGAACCTTCCCATCGTAGTTCTTGATCAGTTCTTCGATGAAAGTCCCATCTTGGTCCAGAATTTCGTCTCCCATGTAAGGGATGTTGTGGAGAACCGTCTCATCCTCCACCTTGAACAAAAATAGAAGGCATCACATAAGTGGATAAGTGGCTCACAAAAATCTGGGATAGTTTTGATTAAATATAGATTTTTCTTCTCACCATGAAGTTCTGCTGCAGCGGGGACCACGAGTACATGACCGGGACTGAGGCCACTGCGTTCAGTGTCTTCAGAGGAATCACCTGCCGCGGAAACTCAGAAAACCCACTGTCCACCGTACACTGAAAGCACAAGAATTATTAGGATATTAACCTCCAGAAAGGTCATGAAAATCTAGAAGACACAGGTAAGCTTTTAAATGTGAGCACTGTTAAATACTTTACAAACTATTTTCAACTGTAAATGATTACTAAGGATGAATAGATATATATAGTAGTAGATATAGTTTTATCACCTCTCTGGTTCCTCGGAGGGAGCTCACAGACGTCATGATGTGGACTGGCTGGATACGGCGAGTCTTCCACTCCTGGTTCAAGATGTCGGTGCGTTCATTGATTTTCTGACGATTTGTGTTGAACATGCTCTAAGACAATAAAAGAAATAAAGAAATAAATCAGGGTGACATGTAGCCACTGTTAAATCAAACTTTTTCTCTGCCTGGTATGTTTTCATCCAGTCAGATAAAGGTTTACAAACTATGAAACAGAAACCACTGGTGGTACTTGGACTAATACTCAGTAGTCTGCAGTTCAAAACTCTGGTAATCCTGGTTTAGAGCTGGTTACGTTCTGATTACATCTTTAGTTGAAATGTATTTCTGGTTCAGACCTGGGTTAGTTCTGTTTTAGTCTAGGTTGAGTACTAAATTACACCTGGTTTGGTCCTGGCTGGTAGTGCTGTCTTGTAGATGACTTTTTCCTTAATAGCTCCAATAAAATGGTAGTTGATTGAGAACTGGTGCTCTGTAGTAGATAGATATGTGTTAGCTCGGTGGGTTTGTGAATATTATAATATATCAACTGACCTTGATCTCATCAGCTCGTCTGAAGCGTTTGAGCTGTCTCAGTTTGGTGTATTCAGACTTCACTCTGCGTTTCCAACAGGCCGGGCCTTTCTCTGAGCGCTTCCCCGTCAGCACCATGGTTTACCTGTACATACAGACACAGAAATAAACACTTGTCTATATCAAGCCTTGTCAACTTACTAATAACATCTTTTTTCATCATTCACAAAACAGTTTACAGTTAGATGTAGTTTACGGGTGAACAGATGACATACAGACACCAGTCATAACTGTTTGTGAGAAACTGTGAGACTCAAAGCATGGACACATGGCACCGGCTCTCAAAGAACATCACTATGACAACTGTCTGAACCAAGAGCATCTGTCGCATCCAAGGAAAGAAACACAAACACTGCTTTAAACAAGTGTCACATTTTATCTGAACAAGGAGTGCATTATTTCCTCTTGCGTAAAAAGGGAAAAACTATTTACTGTCCTATATTTCAGGAAGCTGCAGTCTATTGAACAATTACAGTGGTGATGAATGGTGAAAGTCTGATCAATCTCCATTAAGCAGCACATTTAACTCTTTTACATGATACACAATACACTCTACCAGCTAGAATAGGAGGAAAATGTAGATACTGGGAAATGTCAAATTTGACCACTTTAGTTTAAGAGACAAAGACTAAAGCTACACAACAAAGACATCAAGTATAAATTAACTATACAATTTAAATTATTACGTTTATTATACATTACAAGATAACGATCACAACTGTAAGCAGGATATAGTGAACGATGAGGAAATGACTGAATTCGGTCTTGAAACAATAAAGGTATCACAATGACAATACATTGAGAGTAACAACAGTCTAAACAACATTACTTACAAAAAGAATGAGAATTTCACAGCTCAAAGTCCAATATTGGGTTATTATAATTTGTTTTAAACATTGTAGACAAAAAAACAGAACAATGTATGTGGTGTTCTGTAAAAACATCTTGTCATTTATCGTGTTGTCAATGTTTTGTTGCTAAAGAAAACTATATTATGCGTTTGTTACTCTACAAAGCCACCAGTCTGTCAGGGATTCAAAATCTGTCACGACACCACCAACCGGCGAGCGACAGTGAACAGTTGAACACTTAACAAAAGAGCATCCGCGGGTCGTTTTAAACCTTGTAAAACTGCAAAAACACAGACATACAACAGTGACACCTCGTCTCACCTGTTGAATGGGCCTAGTCCTCATCCAATGGAGAGTTTAGAGCCGGGGATGACAACAACCGGCGAAGTCGCCCTTTGTGTTGAGAATTAGCTCCGGTTAGCTCCGCGGCTAGCACCAGTTTCCTTTACAACGAGGGACCGGCTTTGGCGGCAAATAACTGAAGAAACAGCGTTTTTTGTCGTCACTGACTTACGATGCCCAAAAGCCACGGCGTCGAAGCCCTAAATCCAAATGTTTAATTTTATATCAGATGTAAATAAGAGTACAAAATCCGTGTCTTTTCCAGCTCAAAGGTTCAAATGGGGACCCGCTCCGCTCTCACCGCCCACCACTGCATCCGCACACTCCAGAGGCGCCAAACGGTTGGACCAATCACAGAGCCCGACCTACACATACCAACTGCTGGTTGGCTAACGTATATATCAGTATTAACCAATGGGATTAAGGAAAGCGCTGGGGGCCCCGCGCGGGGACATGTGCACGGCTCCTTTGTTCTCACTAATGTCAATAAAAACAGCACAATCCAGAAGAAATAACAGCTCTCTCATCACCATATTCATTTATTGTCATGTCTAGGAATGTTCGTTGCACGCATGCCAACTGTCATCTGAATAGTTTAGTAAAAAAAAGCATCCACTAATGTTTTGAGAACCTAAAAAAATAAAAACAATATTTTTGCATGTATAAATTTGATTTTCTTCTAATATGGGGGATACAGCCAGTCACCTCTAACTAAACACATGTGGCACCTGCTGCTGTGCTCATATGTACACAGCGCACGCGCGGAGGTTGGACCTGTTTACATCGTGTTAAGAGCCTGCGGGGTACGTGAGTAACCAGTGAGCAGTTTCAATTTGTCTGGATACGTTTTTATAAACAATTAAAATTAATTGCTTTTGGTAAATAAGCGTGGATCACGGTCTCTGACGGGGAGCCAGGGTCGGTGGGTTTACCAAGCCGCGCCTCCCGCCCTTTTGATTGGTCTACTCCGTTTAGAGCCGCATTCATGGGAAAAGGCACAGTATCAGATAATACAGAAGTGCTCAACAAAACCCAAAGTGGCATACAAGAAAGATACCGGCCTCTATATATTGAACAAATAAAGAACAAGTTGGAATGAGCATTGCCGAATTCATACAGCCTGCACAAAACAGTTTAAGTGTGAAAGATTATCAGTGAAGGTGGCTACAAAGTCACACGTGATTCAGTTCATACACTTCCTCCATTCAATGTCTGTTTGAGAAATAGTAGATTAGAAAGTGAATTTCTATAACCAGCCCCCCAAAACACTGTGTGTACTTGCCATTTTAGAGTGACAGAAATAGTTTAACTGAATGTTTTACATTAATGTATCAGAGTATGTGAAAGCACACCCATTAAAAATTGCCAAACACTGGAAAACCTTGCTGTGGTGACCGCAGCAGAAAGAAACAAGGTATTAAATCTATCAAATCTGTGTTAAATATAAATGCTATAGTGCTTAATATACTTTCACGAGGTGGGATTATGTGTTATCTTCAAAGGTGAAATATAATACTTGAGATTTATAACGCGGGATGCTGGTCACAAATTGTCCTTTTTTGTATGTCTGACATGTTAACTGACTATACTAATCTTACAATAATTTAGTTTATCTCATTCAAAAGTTTTACTCTGCAGGTTTAAACAGAGAAAGCCAAGCGTTAGAGAAATCTTTACTTGTTTTTATTTTTCACACATTTAGAAAATGAACCACACTATACAAATGTCCACTGTTCAGTAATGAAACCGGCCTCTCACGTGAACTCTTTAAAACAAACAACTTCAGGTTTCAGATTTCTGGCCCTTCTTCCTGCGGTTCACTCACTCTATTCCTGTCTTTTGACATACAGCGGCCTGCGTGGGCCAAACCAGTGACTCAGTCCACGATAACTTTTATAATCTTTTTGTGGTCACTGTGGCGCAGTAGCATGCAGAAACCTTTGGATGCGGCTCTCCTCTTGGCTAATTCATTACATCTGCGCTATGTAAATAAGGGAATAGTTTTTTTCCTTTTTAAAGTCCATGGAGCGTAATATTTACAGTTTCAGGAAAATAATTTTGGTGAGTTTTTGTGGCGTGGTTTTGAGTCCTATAGATGGGACAGGCAAATACTGGGACCAAGGGGTTTCCCAGTCTCAACAGCAGGGGTTTTGAATTTTTGTCCATTTATAGGGAGAGCTTCATTCACCCCCATTTAATGTCACAAGTCTGCAAGATGTCTGCTGCTCAGAGGGATCCGCACTTTATTACTTTAGAGACATAAAAAAAAAAGAATAAGATAAACAAATAAAAATAAAAAGGAGGATGGAGGAGAGCCAGCAGGTGGGCGAACGGAGCGGAGCTTGTTTGTTCAGGCCAGGTAACTGTAGGTGTCCTTCTCCCCATCCACTCGCTCCAAATACTCCTTCTCAATCAGGATGTCGATGCATTTCTGTCCACAAGAGGGAGACATATGGTTACAACTGGGCAATGAATAGCTAAAAACAGGTTTATCTTCTATATTATGTATTGAATTTTATATTTTTCCTCAATTTATACATACATGCAACTTTTGTAGTCTAAAAATATATTATTATACTCATCTTCAGTCAACCATTTAGTCATCACACACTAATAATTCATTATTGAAGTAATTTAGTGATTCCAATTTTTATTTGGATCCCCATTATATTCCTCTTTATTCCTCCCCTATTTAACTGATTAAAAACTATGTGTGATTATAAAATATTGTAATAAACTGAAATGCTACATTATTTTATTATGTGATATTGTTTCTGATAGTCAAGTGTATGATGTTACCTTGATGACCGGGACTCGGGGCTTGAATCGCGACGAGAGCTGGTTCAAGACTTCGGCCAAAAGCTGCTGGTGCTTCAGGACCTTCCTCATCTTCATGATCCTCACTATGGCCGCCTGTGACACACAAACAACTTAGCAAAGACCCATACTGTAAACTACATTCTCTTTGCCTACTATGGTAAAAAACACATATGGCTACCGGTAGTTAAGTCAAAAGTTGGGTTTGTCAAAAATATGGAAGCAAAACACATTTTTGGCTTGTTTTGTGTTCATGTCATTTTATGTACCTGAATGAGGAGCTTCCTGTCCTCCTCAATGTTTTTGTGAGTCGTTTCTTGTTCCTGTTTCTGCTCTGTCTTCATTGGGACGTTTATATTCACCCGTAGCTTCTTACTGCAAACATAAAATACACAAATGTCAGTTCAAATAGTAAAAAAAAAGTTTAATTTCAAGTACAGAAAATATGTAATTAAATTAAAATCATAATTATATATATGTAAAAAAATATGTATCTTCTCACTTTTTGTATCCGAGGAACAGCTTGATGACGGTGTCTGGTTTGAAGTCCACTTCATCCACATTAGCGTTTTCGTCCTCCATAACCTGGTGACAAACAAACTGATATTTAGTTAATAGAAAAACTTCAACTCAACTTTATTTGAATGTAATAACTCTTAAGATGGAGGTAGCAGATGTGTCCAGATTGAGATGGATTGGACAGAGGAGGGACAGTGAATATATGAGCTGAGCTTAAAGATACCAGACACAAGGCCTAGAGGAAGACCAAAGAGGAGATTTAAGGATATAGTGAAAGAGGACATGAAGTTAGTTTGTGTGAGAAAATAGGGTTAGATGGAGGCAGATGGTTTGCTTTACATAAACTTCAACTATAATGTACTCACCAGCAGCTTAGACTTTAATAAAATCTGGAGAACTTGAACCAAGATGTCCTAAAACACAAAAAGAGTGAATCAATCATACAGCTTAAATGAATCAATGAATTTGTTAAGCCAGTTAAAGTTTTCTTACAGTTTTGATCTGCGTGCTGTCGGTCAGCTGCTGAACGGTGTAAGTGTCCTCGGTGTTGTACTGGAGCAGGATGGCCATCTGGAACGTGGAGGCCTGCAGCGTGTACCTACAAAAACACAACATTAGAAACAAAACAGACTAAACTATGAAGCACTCTGAGAAAAGACCTCTGCCAAGCCAGCTGTTTTGAAAAAATCCTGGATCCAGACTATGATTTAGATCACTCCCAAAATCTAAGTGTCATTCCTAACCTTCCCTGAAATTTAATCCAAATCTGTTCAGTAGTTTTGAGTTTCGAGTAGCAATTCCTGCTTCCAGACAGTGATTCAGATCAGTTCCAAAATCTAATCACTTCTTTCTTGTGTCATTCCTGACCTTGCCTGAAAATTTCATCCAAATCCGTACAGTAGTTTTTGCTTAAAGTTGCAGTCAGCTAATTTGGCTTTTCTAAGATTCCACACTTTGTTTTGTATTACACCAACACCCAGACTTGTACTATATCATCATTCATTTACATTTTTTTCCTGATCCTGTATGCTAAGGCAGTGACCTTCTCAAGAGCCGAAAACACTTGATAGCAGCTTATATAATATGGCTTGTATGTAGTTCCAAAAAGCAGGTACCTGTTTTTAAAGCAGTTTGTGACCAGTTCTCCTTTGGACAGGTGATAGAGCCAGGTGAGCTTCCTGCCGCTGTGTCGACTGGCATAAAACGCTGTGAAACGCTGATAACTGCGCTCCAACTACACACAAAAACGCATTACACATTCAGTATATTACTTACTAGTTTAAAATGAGTACAAAAATAAGTTATATGCTTGTGGCTGACCTCTGAAGGCAGGGCGAAGGTGCAGGACTGTTGGAAAGGCCAAGACCCAGAACTCAGAACCTGGATACTGAAGTCCACTGAACACACACATAGAAAACCATCGTTAGCTATATTTCACTCCTCACAAAATCTCAAAAGAAACATTAGCATTGCCTGTGATATATAGTCTTAGTTGTTATTTAAAAGTTGAGTGAGCAGATTTCTCTTAGGATCTTGTTAAAACATGACAATTGACTGAATTTGCTGAATGTATGTAATAACGTCATATTTGACAGAACGACAGTAACATTTCAAAAACTTTACTCATACAGTTTGGAATATGTGACTTTTCCAAAACCTTGATATAGCATTTAAAATTTCAATAACTTATCTCAGTCTTCACAACTGTATAAAGCCTGCATTTAAACTGTACAGTAAAATGGCAGCTGCTACAATTTGGGGCTTGAAAATGACACCTCTTCATCCTCCTCAACAGTCCCTATGGTTAAGACTACATTCCAATGTCTACAGTCATTTTACACTTACAGTCCAGAGGCTCGGAGTTGGTCAGGTGCTTCTTAAACTGTTCGTTCAGGTCTTTGCTAACGCCAATGTCCTGGAACATCCGCTGGAGTTTGGAGGTGTACTCAAAACCACATGCTTGCTGTAAAAGGAACAGAGTGAGCTAATTATAAATATTGAAAAAGCTGCAATGTAAGCAAGTAGTAGCAGGTCTAAATGTATTGACAAATGACGATTGCGGAGCCAGGTAAAGCCAACTTGTACAATTAAGTACAGAATATTTGAAAACAAGAGTATTATAATGGCTAAATTTAAAAAAGCCAACACTAATAATCAATGTGGACCAACAATTCTATGTTTTAGTATACAGACTGCCATTACTAAAAATAAAATCAAGACACAACATTTACTAGTTGGTCACTACACAAACTAGACTTGCATGATATCAAACAAAAATTAAGGGTTTTGTTATTGCTGCTAAATTAAAACTTCCAGTCTTGCAGAACTACTACTACTACTACTTTTTACTTGATGTAGTCTCAGAAGGTCTGGATCGCAGAAACACACACCTTGAGTTTGGAGATCATGCTGGCCTCTGCGTCGTCGCTCGCACTGTTTTGATGAACCAGACGCTTGGCTAGCATCTTTGCGTAAAACTTCTGGAAAACATCTTTGTCTTCGATGTATTTGAACACAACCATCTACAAAAAGGGAGTAAAATGTACATTATTTTTTTTACTTTTGTAACATATTCAAATAGAAAAGATGCCAGTGTGAGTTACTGTCACATCTATAGAAGTGATCTATTGGTTCCTGTTTAAAGATTATGCTTTTACCATAATTAATTTCTTATTAGCAGGTTGCCCTAGTTCAACAATCAGGTGATACAAAGAGCTAAGAAATTTTTTTTACCAATGTTTTCAAGTTGGTGGCTCGTTGGTCGGGTAACAAACATACATTCATTTTCTTTCCCATTCTCTATAGAGGCACTCTGAAATCATCATTTACTTAAGCATGACTTTGGCCAATGGGAGAAAGCCGTAGAGAAGCCATGGTATCATAATATTTTTGTAGACACATCGATTATGCTACTCTCCCTGCACTGTAGTTGTAGTATCCAAGATAAAGCCTCACCACTTGGTTGAGTGTGTCCTCTAGCTCCGCCTCCTCTGGGTTCTTGGAGCTCTTCTTCAGTAACGAGTCGCAGTATCGGGCCAGCAGCTCCGGAGACTTACTGGACGACTGGGCCATCCGGGTCACAGCGTTGTTGTTGATGAACCGACCACAAGCCTAACAAAATCAACCAATTCGTTCACATTAGTCAAAAACATCTATTGGTGTTGGTAAGTTTATTTACATCTGTAATCTAAAAACTAATATCCAGGCAGAAGCTACGATATCAAAAACAGGACAACAACAAATCTACACCAGGAGTAAATCATTTCCAGGCCAGCACTAAGGATTAGAGTAAACGAATAGCAAGCCAAGTCTAAACCAGGACTAAAGCTAATGGGATTTAGTTTGTCTCTTGTTTAATACAAAGATATTTATATAACAACTTGCTATGTAACAATCAGTATTAGTTAAGGACCAAATATTCTGCATGCAAAAGGAGGCAGAGATCTTAACACTGACCTTGTCGAGTGCAGCCACAAAGCCAGCATCGTTGTTGAAGGCAGACATCACCAAAGCGTTGTATTTTTTATGTACGTCCAGAGTGGTCTGAACATACACTTTAGGGTCCTGAAATAAAAAAAAAAAAGATTTTATATAGTGTTGTATCTATTTGATTGTAACCTTTACATCAGACAATTTTACACTGATATCAACCAAAACAACCGTATCTAACAATTTTGTGCATTTTCACTTGTCTAGACAATTAGCCATTCAATTATATAGGTTTGTACTCTGTAAAGGTACTTGCATGTACAGTAAACATACCTATAGGTAATATTGTAATGTGAATGTGTTTAATGAGTAAATAAATCCGTAATACGTTGAGTGCAGCCTCTCCACATTTTTCGATAGCAGCCAGGCCCTGGTTGTGGATGTGAGTCTCCAGGAGCTTCTTCAGTTCGCCCAGACCATCTGTAATCCGCGACACCAGGTTGTACATCCGACCGAGATCTAAAAAGACAAAAGAAGATACTTTTTAACAGATATTTCTGGGGACCTTTTTAGGGTTATCAGATGGAATAACATGCAAGAGAAATAATAGACACAAAATGATCGATGGAGACTGGGCAGTACCTTCATTCTTGTCGGCGTCGAGAAGGTTCTGGAACTCTGTGTGGAAGATCTCCAGGTGCTTCTCGATCAGCACCTGTTCACACTTTCGAGCCAGTTCGTCCTGTGTGGATTCATGAAGGTAAACCTGAACACGCCTCTGCTCCTCCAGGAGCCGGGCCTCAGCCTAAAAGCACACAAATAACAACATGTATAACCGGAAATACTAAGAAAATCTAATCCAAAGGTGTCTTCAAGGGAGTTTGGAAATTAAAAACATGCATCCATTGACAAATTGAAATGGTTATTGGGCAATCCCTACCTTCTTCATGTACTCTGTGACGGGGTTCTGCTGCAGGAACTCCGTGCTCTCTCTGGTGTAGAACCTCTCTGTGTCTGTGAGGAACTGACACTCAAAGTACTCTTTATAAACAGACAGCGTTGGGCCTTTAGCGAAGGCATCCTCCTCGTTCAGACCCAGCTCAACTGCAACAAAAACAATTTAACATGTAACATTTAAATGTCAGAGGGGCTAAAGAGTTACATTGCAAGGAGATTCAGTGACACGTTTGATTGATTTTGTGGTGTCAACAAGGTTAAAATCAGCAAGAATTGTGGCTCTACTGAATGATCTTGTCCTATCCTGATCCAGATTCAATTACATAGCATATGAATATTTTAGTTAAATATTCATCATGTTAAAACACATACAGGTCATTATTTTTCCCATGACTGGGCAAGCTATTGTTCAGAAACTACATATTCAACAAAAGAGACAAATTCAGTGATAATACTATGTAGCCTTTAGCTTATGTAGTGCTGAAAGGAAAGTGAACAATAGTAAAAGTGCTTTTGGTGGAAGGAAAAAGAAAACTGTAGTAACACAGAGAAGACATGCAGACTCCACATAGAGCCATCTCTGCTACCGTCACCTTGATGCAAGTTGATCAATTAAAAATCTGCTAATTAACCAACTGCTGTACCACTAAATGTCTGTGCCCATGATTATTTACTCTTCTCAACATATCCATAAAAACAGGGCTTGGTCAATTAATTGTTAGGAGAAGACAGTTTTGTTCCTTGGGAAGCTAATCTTGGCTGGTCTGGCTCTCACCGTAGGACTGGACCACTCCGCTGATCAGTCGTGTGTTTATGGTTTCTCCGTTTCTCTCTCGCTCGATTAACTTCAGCACTGCATTTGTCACCTGAAATATAACATTATTAAAAAAAAAATACAAATAACACTCAGACACACTTCTATTGCTCTCGACTCTATACTCACCTGCTTGTTGAGGGGTCGGAATAAGCACTCCCTCCACGTCACAAGAGCGAGCTGAAAAGAAAAAAGAAACTCCGTGAACTATCTATAGTTTATACACTGTGCTATATCTTTGGAATAACTAAAATAGTAAAAATGATTAAAGAAAAATAGTGTGCTTTATTTCATGTTCCAATCCTGAAAGAATGCAGAATGCCATATGTTGTTGAACATTAAGTTTGCCGTGTGTGAATCATTTAATTAATTCTTTTCATTCATCTTAACATGTGAGACTATAATAGTGTGAATTTCTTTATAGTTTCGGAAGCTGTATGTGGTCTTAATGTGGCATTCTAATATTTTAGGCTAATAATTTTGTGATACATTCTTCACATGTGTTATAGCAGTTGAAGTCATGATATTGTGTGAAATAAACGTTTTCTTTTTGTTGTTACCGAGTAGATCTCGTAGATGCCCTTGCGACCCTCGTCACACTCCCGTCGGACCCAGTGGCGGTTGAGGTAGGCGCAGATGCCGTTGAGGACTTTACTGGAGAAACGATAGTCCTCCCACTGCTGTGTGTAGAACTTCAGCACACACTCATCCATCAGGTCCTCCCCATCCTGAAGTAGACAAGAATGAAGACTTTATAAGCTAACTGTATTCATCCATCCTTTATAAGACCATTTCAATGCCATTTATGATAAATTTTATATTAACATACAGTACAACTTTTCTATTTATTACTTTTTACTGCACAATGCATAGCAACATTTTTGTTATTGCAATATCGGTATGGCAAGAATCTATATCACAATAATGACAAGGTCTGACAATGCCTAAAGCATTTTTCCATTGGAAATATCTACCTACCAATAAAATACAGGTTTTGAGGCCTTGATT
>JAVQJW010183715.1:0-11939 GCA_036025195.1 Hypseleotris klunzingeri
GATGATCACTCTAAGCACTCAACTGGCCTCAACTTCCCCAGACAGAAAATTGTGTTTCATAGTAGAAAAGATCTTCAATTGTTATTCTGTCGGCAACCACCATGTCAGTGACTTTGCTCCTCAACATGAGAGAGGCCCAATTATCCAGCAATTTTCATCACACTTTATAGTCTGATAATTCTACAGCTGTCCACAGAAAAGTCCGGTCTGTGGCATTTCGTGGATTATCCGGGCATAAGTCAAAAGATTGTGTAGCTTAATTTTGTCCGTCTGACAGAGTTAAGCCCTGGCCTCTATGTTCTCCTATGTAGGTATGTCAGGGTAATAACAGGGAATGCTTTGTTCTTTGGTTAAAATAAGCGATGATTGTTGCCAGGTTAACAGAAAGCCTCATTTCTAGAAGTGGACCCCTTTGGTTTATCCCTAGATCTAGTGGTTTATAATGTGGCCAAACTTGCGTCTTGTGAGCAGCAGACAGGCTTTACTCGCCTCATTTGACTCTAATAGATGCCCACTACTGTTTAATGCACATCGCTTTAGGTTTGCAGGCACATCTTTGTTGGTGCTATCAAAACAGAAGAATAAATGATATGCTGGTCGATAAAACAAGGTCTTGTCAAAATAGTTTTAAGGATCATTAGCCACTACCTTTCTCATATTGATTTTATTATCATTTTAAGGTTTACAGGTACAAATGCAATGCAGCAGTAGGCAGAACCAACCGCACAATGATCTATTACTTTCTGACCTCAGGCCCAACGCTATCCAAACTTTGACATCAAAGTACACGGCTTTCTAAATCTAGAGAAATACCACAACAAATTTTCTACTTTAACCTTAACACCAAAATTGAAAAATACAATCACAAGTCATTTGTTAGACCCTGTAGTGAATAAAGTGACCCCAGTGTGGTCTTTGGCTGCTATAGCCCATCAACTTAAATGTTTTGTGGATTGAGCGAGGGTCCCCTGCAGACCATAGCTGTAAAAAGGGATCACTGTTTCAATGGATGCTTGCTTTGAACTTCAGGTTTGTTTTTAACATGATTGCATGCCTAAATGACTTGATTTATTGCCATGTGGCTAATCCTTATAAAGTGCACATGAGTATATTGCACTGATCATTGGACATTGTTTCATCAGTAGAAAAAATACCTTTGAAGCTTTAATCTGACATTTACATAAAACGCTGGACTGTTTAAAAAGCCTGGAACAAAACGATGTAAAACAAACCCAATAGCTAAACTTTGGCAGAGGCTAAAAGCAACAAGTAAATTAACCAATGAGAGGGGTTGTTAATACTTTATTAGCCTCATTGCTATGTTTTTCTAATCCTTGAAAAAAGGCCTTTTATACACTGTGTGCTTCCCCTTTGACCGGTTTCAAATGGGACACAAAGATCTGGCCAGCTGAGTGTCCAGGGGCCGCAGTACTAAGAGGAACAGCCCCTCCCCTGACAAGAAAATAAACACAGGAAACGAGCAGGCCCGGCTCCCTGCAATTAGGTCACACAAACACAAAAACACACATTGTGCCGCTGACTACATCATGATGCATGTAGATGTACAATGAGCAGCTGTTGGGGTCCACTACGGAAGAGGGACATTAAGAGACCAGCAAATAGCCTGTACATTAGGAACAGTAAGGAAGGCAGTGTTGAGTAACTCTATGTAGAAGGATCTGCTACCGAAAGAGGTACATAGCCTTAATATTATAACTAAATGATTATATACACAATATGGAGTATAGTCAGAAAAATAGTATACATTATTGTGACCTTTGGCCTCTTGTTCAAATCTAAATTCTGTTAGATTGTAATGTAAGCAGCCAATGTAATGTAACCTCCAATGTGGCCTTATCCCTCATTATGTATGTATCTCAATGAAAATACTGTATGTAGAGCGTTAATGTAGAAATTAATGTATTTGTTATTGGTGGAAAAAACAAGAAGAAAGGCAACAAGCATAAATCATCTGACTAATATTACAGCTGTTTACTGGCTTTTATGATCCATTACAGAGTATAAATAACTAACCCCGAACATATTAACCATATAAATCTGGTGTAAACTAGGACTAAACATACAGTATTTCAACCTCTTTTAAGAAAACAAATGCAGAACAAGCCAGCCAATATATTATTTTATTGTATTATTTTATTTTTATAATTATACTGATATTTTAATGTATAGAAATTAAATATGGCAGTGTACATTTTCATTTTTTAGGGTAGTAGGGGTAGATCACTCTCTCTATCTGTAATAATGTATCAACCATCTTCATATTAAAGCAATAGTAATTTTCAAATACACCCAGCATTTTGGAGATTTATGGGTTCAAAGCAGAGATGCAAACCACTATGAAATTAGAGGGCTGGAAGGGCAGGAGGTAACAGCTGGCACCACATGCTCTAATAGAGGCCTATGGAGCTCATGTTTAGATTGGACAGTGTCACTCAGGCCATGACTGCGCTCCATTTCCCACTAAAACCAACACAGGTTCAACACATGGGGCCAAAGCTGCAGTGTGTGGAGATATGATAGAGACTAGCCCTGCCCAAGGCCAAATACTCATGTCTGACATTAACAAAGGACAGACAGACAACAGATCGACCTGAATATAAAGGAAGGCAGTGAAGAAAGTGCAACTAAGATGCTCCCCGAAATGTCGTCCTTGTCCATGCCCAAGTGTGTTGTCTATTTTTCACATGAATCAACTAAAAATACAAACAGAGAACTTAGAAAGGCTGTCAGTTTAAATTATGCCACGTCAGGCTGACCATTTGTTTTAATGTGCTGTTCTACAGTGCTCCATCACGGCCCAACACTCACCTTTTATGTTGGACAACCCACTACATTTTTGAAGAGCACAGACAGAGAAAGTAGATGTCAGTTGAACAAAGTGATATATGTTTTGTTCAGTTTGTGTGGTCCAAGATTGGTTTTTTTTAACAATACAGGCCTTTGTTAGAAAACTGGGATTGGTTTTAGACTCTGATTGGCCTTATTCTGTAGACCATGGATGTTCACGTAAGGTCTTGGCAAAATATTAAGGCTAAAACACAGCCCCTCCTGTAGATGCTATGGGACTAGATAAACCCTGTTAACTTCATGAAAAGATTTATTACAAGAAAGGCAAAACTACACTCAAATTACCTGAATGCATGGTGAATATCCAAGATAACAATTAAACGTAAAGCTTAAGTATTCAATCATTAAAAATTAAAAGAACTAAACATTATTTACTTATGTACTATGATGGTTATTTACCATAGCCCTATAGAGACACTGGAATCAGATTATGCGGTCATTCTCGGAACTGCTGATTTTGGCAGTAACTTCTTCTAAAGTCTCGGAGGTGACTGCTTTGTGCAAGTCTTTGTTTTCGTGGCTCTTTGTGCTTTTTGTGTTTGTCCGTTGCTCTACATCCTACAGGACGGATCGTTTCCTCACCCCTTTCCTGCCCCGTCCTATTTTAGCTCCCTCAAAAGTCCATTCACACATGACGCCACCTTACACATACTCCCTGAAAAAACAGCTACAATTCACCTTGACATGCTCACACAGACCTGACCACCTACCGACAAACCACAGCCTTTCTATAGATGTGCACTCACTTACACTCTAAAACATCAAGGAAACTCCAACTGTTACTTTTAATGTTACATAAACTTGAAAGATTTAAGTTGCAGTACCTGATTTTGTACAGAGAGAAAACTAAATAAAACAGCAAAAAACCTACAAGTTGGAAAGTTTGTATGATGGCCTTACCCCTTTCTCTCCTTCTCAACCATAGGTAACAGTCTCAAACAAACTAGGAAGTATCAGAACAACAAGCAGCAGTCTTTTTTTTACCTTCATTAAACAATGCCAGTGCCCATATGATGGCTATAAATGAGTTGTTGAGGGGTAAATAAAGCTTCCTTTACCTTCACCCTTGCTTCTCGAAAATCCAGCCATGTAACAATGACTGCATATAGATGTCTTTCTGGTCCGGCAATATGTAAGACAGAAGAAAGAATAGAGACAGCTGAGAGAGAAAGTGATAGTCAAGTGAACTTGTTCATTTTACAGTGTAAATGGCAGCTGGCACACAATCAGTGAGTGTGGAATTGTGAGATGAGTCAGAGGACCACACAGGGGGTACTGCTGGTGGCAGGGGGTTGCTGTAGCTGTATTATTCTAACCAACCCTTTGTGGTCTTTCCTCAATGACAGATATGCTGCTTTACACACCACATTCACACTCACTATACGAAAAAGCCAGGCCAGCTATCCAGGGAGCGACCTCCGACTGCCTGTTTTATTAATGGAGCACCCCGGGCTCTGTCGGGTTCATAATAGCTATGCTCGACGATCTAACAGACACTCACACGCACACCAAGATACAGCAATACAATAAAGGCTTTAAAACACAGCCATGAGAGTGCAACAAGGCATGAAAGTTAAGTTACCTTATGCTCAGATGCACTAGACAATTTTAGACTCTACCTAGATGTTACCCGTCTATACAAGTTTGAAAGAGAAGGAAACAGGGATAAATAGTATAACAAAAAAGGCAAACATGAAGCAGCATATATGCCAAAAAAAAAACAAGGGAATTACAGGAGCTGACTGTTCAGGCCAACTTTCACAGATCTAAACCAATATTTTTCTGCTATTATAAAATACTGTGTACTGTCTTTGCTTTGTTCACATGACAAGATCGCAATCCTCATTTGTTACAAGGCCTAAATGCACAGATATATGCAATGTCATTTTCTATTTTTAGAAACACAATTTTGCTACTCTGTCTCATTTAGTTGCAATTACCTTTGCTTGTGTAGATTTATGTGTATAGCAATAAAAAAAAAACACTACTTTATTGTATATGATTTATAGTGTTGCTACATTTTTATAGTTCAGTACACGACTTATTATAGTGGTATCCAGTTCCATATAAAATACATAGGTTTAAAGTAGCATTCCTCAAATTGTTGTAGCAAAACACAAGGGCCACTTAGAACCAGCATCACCTTGAGGCACGCTCCATCTAACAAAGTAAAGGCCAAATTCAGGCAAAATCTCTCATACCCCATGGCTAGCCTGATATGCAGAGAAAAGGCCAAAGCTAGGTGTGTGCTATGGGAGAAGACAAGTATTTTCCTGAGTTAAAAATGAGCTTTGTTCTGGAGTTTGTCAGTTCTGTCCAACCTTTTGTCCTGACCTTCGCCTCCACAAACAGACCCACAGTAGCCCTCACAGACAGCGCTGGTCAACTGTGATGTATTAGCCACTCAAAAGGGCATGGTCCCGACTGTAAAATGTATTGTTGCAATGAATACATAACTACATTACAGGTTGTATTTAAAGCAGAACTATTTTACCTTACAGATTTGGAGTGATTGAGATGGCTAACTTAAGTTGTAGCTGGGGTGAATGAAGCTTACTTCACCAGTTTTCTTCACCATTTTGTCACTCTCAATGTCCCTGAAGACAGATCAAGAGCAGGACAAATTGCTTTTCAACAGGCTTTTAAAAAATGGCAAGAGTCCAAAGAAATGGCAAAACTGCTGATCTTACAATAAATCTTATGACAAAGTTTCTGTCCTTTGATTTGTTTTCTTAATATAAGTTGCTTTTTTTTCTTAAACTATAGGGAGAGCTCAGAAAAAGTGACCCTTTTAACATTTTTATAGCAGTGACTAAAGACAGCCTGAGTTGCTGTTTTTGTTTTATTTTGAAGTGTACAGTGGATTTATTGTCAGACATATTTCCTGCAGCTTGGTACAAGGCTCTTTTATCTCAGTAGCTCAGCGGGTGGCACTGCGCTCAGACACCAGTGGGTAAAGAACAGCAAGTCTTCCAGCTTTGGAGCGTGGAGCTGTGACTACAGGGAAAAGGAATGGTCTAAATCAAGTACACCAAAAATGTTTGGTAACAAAAGTGAAACTATTATGGATAGCAATAAATGCAGTGTTCGATTTTATGTCTTTAAACCTGTTACACACACCAGGACAAATCAAACAAAGTAATCTGGTATAAACATTTTTTGGAATGCCAACCATCCTTTTCTCAAATCGCATTTCTGTGTTTAGATGGAGGAGCACCTGGAGAGAACTAGGTATAAAATAAACTAGGCTTTTATAATAAAATTTCTGTTAATAAATAAAAACTTCTGTTGTTGCTCAAACCAATGCAAAGAGACAGGCAAATGTTGTTATACCAGACCAACTACTGTTTGCATGACATAAGCTGATTGATACTACAGTTGACAATTGTTAAATGTAGCATCAATCATTTCCTCTACCAGACGTGAAACAAGGAAGAAGTGATTAGAAGTTGGGAGTGATCTGGATTACGGTATGGATGTAGGCTTTATTCAAAGAATATCAACTTGTCCTGGCTATACCGCTTCTCTGTTGTCAGACAGCAAGAGACCCATTTCCCATTCACCCCTTCTGACACTGTCCCCCCGCTGAGTTGAGTACAAATATGTGCACTATAAGGCACTAGGAGAGTGCAGACCTCCACCATGGCAGCTCAAACAAAGTAGGAAAAGTCACTTGGCAACGTTTGATAGTACAGTTTTATTGTTATATTCCATGTGCACAGAATGTGGCTACAGTAAAGCAATACACTAGAAAGCACTAAAAGTGCACAGACCTCCACCAAGGCAGCTCAAACAAAGTAGAAGAAGTCAGTATTTCCTTCAAGACAAAACAATTTGATTGAGTCTGCTGGAGTTCTCAATTGAACTGTTTTGAAAAAAACATTTACGCATGCATAGGGGTACTGCCTGGCGGAGGTCTGCACTCTTCGAGTGCTTTCTAGTTTCTTCTAAAATACTCAATCAAGTAGATACACACTGTGCAATAGAATGCTTAATAAAGAAGAAGAATTGAAGTTTTACAAGTTTCTAAAACCCCATGAAGTTCTTGTTTGACCTTAGCACAGTCCTCATGTTCTAATGGGGAAGGATCAGGGCTACATAATACAGCATCCTGATAAAGAGTCCCAAACAGCAGTACCTCACTCAGCCCCTATTAGCAGCTGTCCCAGAGGACACACTTACACACCACATGATGATCTGCCCTGTCTGAACACAGGGAAACCCTAAACATCAAAGTGAAAAACACCAAAAACAGAGAAGAAGAAAAGGGGATGGGAGGGGGCTCATTAGGCTTCAGCCTTCATTAGGGACAAATGAGAAAGTTCGACTTTGGAGAAAACGTGGAGCGCTGAGAAAAATAACAAGAGACTGTGAGGGAGGTTATAAAGAAGCAAATGACTTTTTAATCACATCATTAAAGGACTTTGAATTATGAATTTGTCACAATGAATGTCTTTAGGCAAGGGACAGGAAAAAAGAGGGACATTTTCTTGAAGAGAAGCTGTATAAAAAAACAAATGAGAACTTCCCTGCGCTTTGGGACAGTGGTCATGTCTAGTGATGATACTCAGATATGGGGCTAGAGCGCTGGAGAGGTGGACACAGATAAACTGCCAGCAAAGGTTGCAAAGAGGCAATGTTAGATAAACACCGCTTCTTCACCCCTCCCTCGTCTATCACGTTGCTCTCTGCACTGAGGACAACTCAACTCGCTGGAAATCAAATGCTGATAAAGAGAAAATTGCATTGGACGGGGGCGAAGGAAACCGGAAAGATACACCCAGAGAAGCCCCACAGGAGAAGTCAGAGGGAACAGAGATACACACATATTAAGACGATGTATGTGCTGACACTATTAGGACCCAACACAGTAAGATTTCAGGAGAGAATGTGGGGCACAAACAAATTCGAAGAGGAGAAAATTGGTCTCCGAAATCACCTCAATTTTCTCATTACCGTAGCGTCCGTCCACAGACAAAAGAGCTCCTCCAGTTCAGGTAATAGCAAATCATGTCAGCGATGCAGTGTGTAGCCGGGGCTACAATCAGTTGTCCCCAAAGCAGGCAGACAGTCAATAGACACTTTGATTGGAAAAGTGTTTTTAAGAAGTATTTTCCTGGCAGTTCTTCCTATAATATTACATAAATTGTATTGCCCTTCAGTTTCAGGGTGACCAAGTGGTATAGTCTAGACCCAACTAATTAAGACTAAAAATTGCTAGGGACTCAAATCAAGATTGTGTCTGCACAGAAAAGAAAGCAAACGTAGAATTTTATCCATCCTCTTGCAACAGTTCAGTAAAGTACTAATTAGCTATAATGAGCTGAAGTGTAAATTGAACCAGGAATACACCACACACCATCTCAAACAGCTCAGACAATCATAGCTCAGCAGTCTAAATTTTAAGTGCTTGTCTTTCCTGTCAATCTGTTTTATTAGATTCAAGCCATCACCACCTCAATAAAACAACAGCTTTATGACATACTCAGAAGCAGAAACACCCCACACTCCTTCAACCCTCATCACTACCAAATAGACCTGTAACTTATGTTATATTTTGTTTTCTCACAGACGATTTCTCACAGAAGATTTTTATCACAAAAAAGTATAAAAACTATGTAGATTAAAAACTGAAAGAAAGAAAACATTCTTAGCAATAGTGTTATTTCAAGCCTAACTACTACATTTCCCTTGTGTTCCAGCAGACCACAGTCTCTCTTCCCATACTACAATAAAAGACAGGTTTTCATCATGTTAAACTCCAGTCCACCATGAGGGATCTCTCTTCCTCTGTTTTTATCTCCAGCACATTAAGTTTGCCGGCGTAAAGGCAAAGTGAGGTGTTGAACCGTGGGATAAGAGGGATCTTAAGAGCCCGCAGGACTTTAACGCCGGCTTCACAGCTGCGCATTGTGCATTAAGTCGCAAAAAGAACAGTCTCAAGGTCTACCAGTGAACTTTCCAGAGTCACTTTATTCACATGGCAACAGCAGTGATTTAGCACAGGTGAAACTGGGATTTGAAATCTTGCACAGATGTGAGCGCAACATATGGAAAAGTACAAGCTCATAAACGTATAAAACTTTAATTCCCAGACTTTAAAAAGAAACACTCCAAATGTTTGAACATGTGTAGAGAAATACAGTGGCCCCTAAAGAAACAATGCAAGTAACAAAAATGTCAGTCTAAAGTTTTATAAGATTACTTCAAAGTACAATGGAAAACAACGCATGTTTGAGCACCAAGAGTTATCACTACTTATTTTGACATCAATTGCTATAAGGCTCAAAGACATGAAATATGTAGTCTGGATGGTTTCTCACTTTGAATCAGAATCCTATGACTGCGTTAGAACTATTACTGTATATACTTTGCTCAAAGATTAAAATAATAAGAATAAGCACAAAAAAGAAACTACTTGGATTTCTACCTATTTAACTGCAATGCTCGTAAATTTTCATCAAAGGATGAAAATGGACAGCTGTTTCTTTGATTAAAAGTTGCCAGTGTTTGATATTATATTGTTTTTTTGTTGGTTGTTTGCACCAGGGTATTGTATTGAGGTTTTTAAAGCATAAATTAATGTTCAGTTTGACAGGAGGATTTCAACAGCTAATTGTAAAGATTTATTAGATACATATACACCAAATAGCAAAAACTTAATGCTAATGTGAAATACAACAATGGTTGACGGTGAAATATTGTTTGCAGCTATAGTCCTCTCTCTTGGTTTGCAGTCAGAAAGCTAAAATTTAGAACAACTTAAAACACGGCAAAGAATTGTAGTTTTTATTTTAAAGGAATAAGAGTTCATCTAAAAAAACACAGCCTTATTTCATTTAGAGGAAATTTTGATAAACAGTATATACAGTGCAAATAAAATGAGCAAACAGCACATTAAACTTCGACTGTTGGAGATGAATTGGCACCACAAAAATCACAAAAGTGCATAAATCTTTGTCCAATGTTTACACATGTCTGGCAGGGATAGATTTCTAGGTTTTGTTAAGTAATGGTATTTTAAATGTAAGTATTATATTAAGACGCATACAGTGCTTATAAATCGCAAATGTAAAAGTATAGAGGGGGTGGGTCATAGTTTGTACTAATGTACTAATTTTGAGTAAAACCGTACTAATTATTCAGAATTATATTTCCTTGCAAAAGCTAACATGGAACTGTCACTTTACCGCTGTAATTTATCTGTCCCCTTTATACAGCAATTATACATATGACAAACCTACAATTAACATGCATATGGGAGTACATAGTGGATTGAGGACAGCAGAAGGTTTCAGCCAATTTGTCACTACGTTGGCAGGTGTTTATCTGAGCTCACCTTGATTATGCAGCTGAAAAGTACGGTAGCTTTAAGGTTAGGAACAAGAGGGGTCTGCAGAAAGCTCATTGTAAGTTGTAAAAGCAGCTAAAAGCTACAGTTGGTTCATAATTACAAAGATGACTCACTTTCTTCTCAGTTGTAACACTCTTGACGTTTTTGCGATATTAACTTTGGTTTAATATTTCTTATGCTGTAACTTGTGGGATATTTTCTCATATAGAGTGTAATTTACTGTAACAATGTCAGATGAAAGGCTTAATTTCCAGTACATGCTCTTGTCTCTGTGAAGTCAGGTTGTTGACTGGAAAGTAAGGTGTTCTCAAAGATAAAACGCTGCAGATATTGTAGCACAAAAAAACAAAACAAACCTAGATACAGTATATTCTATTTTGAAGTAGACCATAGCACAAATTTTATTTACAGTATATAGCACTTTTAAGACTCCCAAAATGTACCTTTGGCGTACACCACCATCAGACTCACTATAGAAACTATCCCATGCATTCAGACACAAGAGGGTGAACTGTGTAGTATAAATTGGTTGTAAAGGTAACCAAACTACCAACCACCTCTACCATCTATATAGTATTTCACATTTTGTTACATTTTAATGGAAGTAATGAATCCTTCAAATCATATCTCATATTGACTAATAACTACGAACCTTAAATTCAACTTGCATGGATGTGTGTGTTTGTGACAATTTATTTTTTATGAGGAATGAAATCAAAACCTTCACATTTGTTCAAGAGTAACTTGAGATCTCAGGAATAAAAAGAAGACAGGAAGTTGCAAACAAAGGGAAAGCGTCCGCTGGGTCAATTTGAAATCTACAGAAAGGAAGACAAAGAAAGAACAGGGAGTGGAAAGTGAACGCTTAACAGAATAAATGGTGACAGATATATAAAGGAAGAGCAGCTGTAAAAAGGTAAGAAAGATAGTAGCACTTAAGACAAAACATGGGCAGAATAAAGATGTGTGCAGCTCGTAGCCCGATGAATGAGTCATAACTCAGCTTCATTAGTGCGGATGTGTCTTGACCTATCGACATCCACATTGCGGAGTGTAATCCCCACACATTGATCCAGTAACCTCGGGAGCTGCCACAAGGCTAGCACTCCTCATTGTTTCAGCACACAGGCCCTATATATATTCAGAAAGCTCTCCTGTGCCTGCTCCAACATTAATATTGAACTTCCACAAATGAGTACAGGGGTCAGGATTTGTTTATGCATCCAGAAGGACTGTGGAGCTTATATATTCAGGACTGCCAAGTGTCAATTTGAAAATGCTGAAAGTTTAAAATGTAGTTGCTCAGTGTCAGACTGGAAATGTGTGAATGTTTGACCTCCTTTTACAAAATATCATGATATCATGTAGAGTCTGGGAATGTATCTCACTGATAACTTGCCTAAAGGCTCATATGCTGTGTATGTGTATATGATATGAATTTTAGAATTTGATTTTGTATATTGAGCATAGATCCTACATGAAATGAACTGCCATCTCTGTGATTGCAGATTATTGTATTGACAGTATGTAATTAATAACCTCCAAGGTTTGACATACAGTACACAATACATCTAATTTAATAAAGCATCTATCATTGCAGATCTACTTATATGAAAAAATGCATGAAGTCAAGGTTGTATTTTCTGTTATATGACATAGTCGAGGGGGGAAAAAAGAGAGCTTCCCATAGTCAGACAACAATGTTTTAATTACACAG
>JAVQJW010184137.1:0-11732 GCA_036025195.1 Hypseleotris klunzingeri
ACTGTTGTCAGTTTATTCATTTACAGTTTAGCAAAATGCTTGTTTATAGATGTGGGCTGAATGAAATTTACTTGTGTGCGGATTTAATGATTAGGATATGCACAGATTGTTTACAAAGAAACCATGGAACTAACTTCTAAATCTACTTTAGTGAAACTGTAACCAATGATACTTTACTAGCATTTGTCTTTGCATTTACTGTGTAATCTTTTTTAGCCCAAAAAAAAAAGTATTTCTCTTTGTAAATATCCACCTTCCATTGTGCCATGGGTTTTGTGGTATTTGTATTGTATGTAAAACATGGCTCACAGGTGTGGCTATATGTGTCCTCAGCGCGAGATGCAGATGAGCGGGAGAAGTGGATCCACGCCTTAGAGGGAACCATCCTCCGTCACACCCTCCAGCTCCGGGTAGGTTTAGGTGTACTTGTTCTCTTTTTGTAATGTATTTGTTTTCAAGCACGTAAAAAGCAAACCACCATCTTTGTGTTACCATTATCTATTCTAGAGATTACTGTCACTGTTTAATTCACAACTAGCATGTGGGAAAAGCATCATTGTGCCTTGGCCACTACATTAGGTACTCCTGTTCAGTTGCTAGTTAACACAATAGCTACTCAGTCAATCTAATGTTGTGCTGGTTCAGAGATAGTAAGTCTACAAGTAAGGTCTGTATGTCTGAAGTAGATAGACTTCACTTCACCATATCAAGCACACGGTCAACCTAATAAAATGTGCATATTTGTCAAAATCTCAAACTCACCTGCTGAAAATATAATATTAAGTAAGTAAATAGGAAAACCTTTTAGGGCTGAGTTAAGTGTCTGTGTGGCTAGTACAGTCTTTGCTCTCAGGGCTTGGTGATACTGCAGTCTGTGCCACCTCATTCCAGCTTCTTCCTCCCTTCAGTATTATTTTGGCCACTCTCCTGTCCTCCCTCCCTCTTGTGTTAACTACACTGTCGCCACTGCCTCCTCCCTGCCCTACTCATGCACACACACACGTCCCCTCATTTAGAGCAGCCACGTCCACCATCCCTCCCTCCCTTTTTCTCTCCGCTCTCCACACCTCGGTAGCAAATCTTCCTGATGCCCTCCATACCCACAGTAATGCGGTGTTGTGCGGATGTTGCGTCATGTGATCCGGCACCACCCAATTGGAGAACATCTTGATCAATCAACCAAACATCTGCTTGTGCAGCTTCATCCAATCACTTTAGCTGTTATTGCTAGCTCCCCTTACCTCTTCCTTGCTGCTGCTTTGTGTTTTCGACTGCGTGAGAGGAAGTGTGTCTTTCCTGCTAGGGGAGGGTCCAGGATTAACTCTTAGCTCTGTCTGTCTACGATCAAATGCTCAGCTGATAACTACAGGTTTTCCAGTGGCGTCTGCTGTTCATAGCCTGAGATTGAAAACAGTTTTGCTTTGTCACTACGAATTTTTTTTAACTGCTAAACTCATCAAACTAGGAGTTTATTATTGGAGTCGATCTGTGGCCTGATGGGGGAAATGTGCAGACTTTAACGCAGCATGTACAATGGAGCCAGGCGAACAGTGAGTAAATTACACACATCAACTAAACTGTGGCATCACATTATACAAATATGGATGGCTGCTGTTCACTTTCAGGGAGCCACTGTGTTTTAAACTAGGTCACACAACGACGAAAGACAAACAAAAAGAAAGGGTGGAAAGGGTATTCTTTGGTCGTGAGAATTTTCAGGCTGTCCTGAAATATTCCTGCTATGTAACAGGCACACTCAGATTGTTTAAAATCTAGCACAAACAGCTGGCTCCATGCTCCACTATGTGTTGCCATAACACGAGGAACTGTTTGCAGGGAAATAACAGGTTCGAGTCACATTGGTCTCAGATTTCCGTTTCTTCTTTTTGTACATGTTCAGACCTATCATGCATGCAGTTCCACAAATACAACATATGTAAATGCAGGATTAGTTTCCAAATATTTGACCACTGTTAATGAGACTCGTATAAGCAACCATATCAATTCAGTATTGTTGTTGTTTAATTTGTTTTTGATCAGGCTGTTGTCGGGTCACCTATTGATACATTTTCTTGCCAAATGCTAAACCACCTTTGATCGTTTGAGGAAGTTAGCCTGTAACAGTAACTAAATATCTGCTGAGTTAACGCAGACTTTGTTCTCTGTAAAGTTAGCATGTTTTATTGTTTGAAAACTCAGCACAAGCTGGGCAGATGCTGATAGTGTCTGGGTGTTAATGGCTTTTCTGCACATTCCTTTGACAATGTCTAAAGCGAGAAGAAAACTGCCTGCAGGCTCGGGACGCAAAATCAGGACTCAGGACTGCAAAGCCATAACACCCGATACGGTTTGATCGCAGAATTTCCTGCAATGATACTTGACTTTGCAGTTTCTGTGTTTGACTTTGCTTTATAGACTCAGCTTGTTTCTTAATGGTTCAGAGAGCTGTGTGTAGAAAATAACTAGTTTTATTTTTCTGTAAAAATAAGGGAAGTCATTTTGAACTTATCTATTTGTTCCCCTTTCTGATTTCTGTCAGACAGCCAAGCTATGTTAGATACAGCTGTCCAGTATACCTTTTAATTGATGTTATGTAATTAAATAGCTTGTGTCCAAAATTGTTTGTCAATAACAATGAGGTCTAGTATCCCATTATGAGTCTTTTGTTGACTTCAAAACAATAGCAACTATATTACAGGACATTACTTAACTGGACTGTTGATAAGCCTTCCAGCGTTTTCCCTGGAGTTTATTCTAATTATCTAACTAATCTAGACCTACATTGTATTTCTTGTCACCCCCAGGAGGCTGAGACGGGATTTGTTCCTAGTGTCCAGGACTTTGATAAAAAGTTAGCTGAAGCGGATGCCTATCTCCAAATTCTGATTGACCAGTTAAAGGTAAGAACATGAAAGAGTTGTCTCTTTCATTTCCATAATCCATAATAGATAATAGACATTCATTTAAGTCTCTATGAAAGGATATTGGTTATTTCAGAGCAGACTTTGTCCATGATAATTTCAATGAACGCACCCTGGTTCATATTTGATTTCTCTGTTGTCTGTCATGTTCACAGCTGTTTGATGAGAAGATCAAGGACTGCAAAGAGGATGAATCACGTAGAGTGAGTACCAGCCTCAACTCTGTCCACTTCTCTGTCATTAGTGCCAGCGCTAAAAACAGCCTCTGAAAAATGAAAACCCATAGTAGTTATTGGGTTGCAGACATTTAATATTGGTCATTCGTATTGATTCTCATACAATGTAAAGTATGGAGTGACTGTAGAACATAGAAATGTAAACGCATGTTTTAATACATTGTCCTTGGATGTGATTCACTTCTTCCATAAAAATGATACAGATTTACACTGAATAGACAAGTTATTATTATTATTATTTTTTACTGTGTAACATATATAGTTTTTTGAAGCGTCACTTCTGATTTTGGGTGTTGGTATTGCTTTTTAAACTGCCATTGTTTTCTTCCCTTTTCTCCAGAAAATTGACAACTTAAAAGAAACTACTTGTGTAAGTGAAATCTTTCAGCACATGTAATTTCAGGCTTTTATCTTGAAGTTTGTCATTTCTAAAACCTATTTCTGTCTTCCTCTTTCAGAGTATGGTAGAATCCATCAAGCATTGTATTGTACTGCTGCAAATTGCCAAGGTAAGGACAGTGTATTGTCTTCTATATTCCCCCCTCTGTCTATTTTTATTACATAACCCTTATACCTGGGACTAGGCACAGTGTTTTGGGGGTAGTTCTGCTTACTGCTGCTGTCTGGGTTGGTGGTTGGTGAGGGTGTAGTCCTGTACTCATTTCATCACATAATCCATTCCATCTTTTCAAAGGAAGTGGAACAATCATTTGTCTTTCATGTGGTTGCTAAGGTGTGACTTACAGTCAAATTTAAATTAAAACAAAGGATTTACTTAACCACAGAAGTAAATATCTGTGGTAAGCTAAATGTATGATGTTGTAGCTAGGCTTTTCATTCATAGTTAAAAGTTACACTGTGATGGGATGACAGGATTACTGCATGCTGAAGAATTGGTGAGTCTTTGTAACTTTAATGGGAGCGTGCATTCACCTTCACATTGATATTCAGTTTGCTGTGCACCAGTGGCTTTGTTTTTTAACCTTGACCAAATTTAATACACACATAGTCTAACATTGTCTTCTTAAAATTTCAAGGACCAAAGTAACGAACAGCAACACGCAAACGGACTTATAGTAAGTTTGACAAACCTCTGTCCATGACAAAAATGTAATCAAACAAACTGCTAACTATCTTTTCCTGCTTAATTCTCTATAGACTGTAAAGAGCCATAAATTGGAGCTCTTCTTTAGTGCATGCTTTATAATAATAAGCTTTGTTCCGACTCTCTCCTCAAGTCATCACTATTCTGTTGATCAATTTTCTAAACTTAAATCTTCACTGATCAGCTGGGGTCAATGTAAATGTTGTTTTTTGAATTATTTGGACACTTCCTTATTCATGATTATGGGTTTGCATGCTGTTTACTGTTTGTATGTTGCATTGTGTTACATCCTCAAATTGTTGATCAGGTCCGTTGTTAAACTAGTATTTTGTGTTCACACGGCCCAACTACTTATAAACCACTAGCTATGTACCAACGCCAGGAGGTAATGTGATTGGGTCCGTTGTCATGCAAAAAATACTGCATTGATTTGGATTAAATTTTCAGGGAAGGTCAGGAGTGACACAAGGAAGAAGTGATTAGATGTTGGGAGTGATTGGATGCTCCCCCCCCCCATGTATCGGTCTGCACCCTCTGAGTGCGTTCTAGTATTGATAGGTAAAGGGCCAAACATGGGCAGACAGACATTAAGATGAGTAAATTAACATTTATATTTTGATCAACACAATAGCCATGTTCTAATGCTTGCATTAATACATATTATTTTACAGTAGCATGCTCTTAGTGTAACATTCTACATAAACCTAGCTTTGTAGAAATTACATGAAGAAAATTAGGCTTTATAAGACTACCTAACAAATGATATATATTGGCATTAGAAATACTGTAACTGACAATACTGAGCTGTCTAGAACAGCTCACAGAAGTTTAGTGGTTGGGTCATTGACGTAATCTTGGCGTCATTACATACAGTATTATGTATTAATATGACAGCATATCCTCATACGGTAAGCTCTGTGTACATTTAACTGTGCATGGTTTTATAAGCTTTAATGGTGCTTAAAATATCTTGCCAGCTTAGAAAGGCCCTAATGTCTGTGCTGTTTCTGTATGCATAAAATGTGTGTAAAGCCTTGCTTTTAAAACTTTAGCAGTGTGTTTGATTGACCTTGTCAGGCGCTTTGATGCAGAGGGAATTGCTGTAACAATGTTCAGCAATCATTTACACCATAAATGTATTTTGTACACAGCAAAATAATTTATGTGCTGTGTGACTGTTTTGCTTTGCCACCGTGGCTACCTGCTACAACTAACATTCAGTGTATCCTTTGGTAAAATGATACAGATGGTGTTTCTTTGTGCTATGTTTGAACAATTTTCTTAAAAAGGCAATTCGAGGAAAGCACACGGAGACAACACAAGCACAAGAAAGAAAGACAAAGTATGAACAGAAAGTAACAAGCAAAAATAATTGAGAAAGTTGTAACTGTAATACGTTATAAAGGTCTTCTCAGAGCTCCTACAAACACTGAACTGTGGCTAAAGCAGCAGTAGAAACATTGAGTAGCTATAAAGCTAAGGACAGTTGTATATTCAGTTAGATGTTCTTGTGAAGGTTTTTAGTCAAGGTAAATCAGACCACAGAGATGCAGTAAGTGGTCTGAAATGACAGACTATGTGAGGAGGCTGCTGCTGGGTGTGAGTGATGGATGTGGACATGATTGGCTAGGTTACTCGGTACATCCTTGTTCTCTTTACCCTCCGTCTCCACAGAACAGGGATTTTACACATTCTCAGTCACTTTGTTTCAGTTTGTACAAAGTGACATAATTGCTATTTCTACAAAACACAGTTACAAGTGCAGTTTGAGTAATATAAGAATGCATTATATTGACAATATCTAATTTCAGATCTGACTGAAAGCCCTGGAGGGTATGTTGTTGACTAAGAGTTCATAGATTTTCCTTTACTTTGTATAGTTAGCTGTGTTCCCGTCAGATGGGTCATTGGTGCCACTGACCTCATTATAGAGAGATTTCAGGCCACTGCGTATGTGTCTGAATGCATATGCACAACTCACAAACATAGAAGTTGGTATGAGATGCAGGTGAGCTTTCCCCCACCAAAAAAAAAAAAAAAACAGTTTTAGATTTATTCTGCGGCCTAGTGGAGTGAATGAACTTTTAAGGTGGCTCTTAGTTCAGTGGGTGTGAAGATTTAAGCATTAGCTTGTCATATTGATTAACCTTTTTCTGGAAATAGGGTGACAGGAAATTGATCCGTCTTGGCCAAGTGGTGCATATTTGATTTCAGTGTTCTTGTTGTAAGCTGATCCATAATCGAAACTGCATGAAATGGTTTTATAAGTCAGTAAAGCATTAGATGTAATAATATACATTCATGTTGGTGTTAATATCGCTGTTATTTTTGTTTTCTTCAAGAGCACCATTAACCCCGTTGATGGGATCTATCAGCCGCCTCTGGACACTCCTGTAGTCAACACCACAATGCCCACACAGGCCACACTACCCACAGGTATGACTTTAATGCATTTGTCTTCATTGTTTACTGTTAAATGTTTGTAGATCAAAGCAGGCATATCTTTTGTATTCTGGCTTGCCTTGCAGTGTATTGTTTGAGGTAACAACAGCCCCCTCTAATGTTTATTTTCTGTATGTTATAAGATTTCACAAATACATGTGTCCAAATTGTGAATAGACTATTTAAATAAAATATAACATTGTAAACTTTGTAAACAATCCTTTGGAGTTACATAGAGGACAACACATAGAGAGGAATATTACATCCATGCTGGATTGCAAACTTAGGGTAAAAGTTTTCTGTGCATCAGCATTTGAGTCTGCTCTGCTTTAAGAGTGGTGATCCCATTTTGCATCTTCAGTGCTTACTTCCACAGTTTTCTGTTTTGCTGCAGATGCTTCTCAGGTGTGTAAATCTGACCAACGACCCTCCACCTTACCTGTTGGACCTGTTGTCACGGTAATGGGCAGTTTGCAGACTCCTACTCCCAACAGCACAGGTGAAAGCTCTATATCTCTGGACTCTGTTGTAGTCGCAACATTCTGAAATGATTCTTATTTGATCGTGTTCAGTATATGCCCTTACACACATTGTTTAGATACCTTAAACAACACAACATAAGGCAAGTGTAGTTACTTATTTAGATGTTTTGTAATTAGCCTTTTAAAGCATAGATTTACAGCCCAGTGTGGGGAGAAAAGTATTATTTTTTACGATGCTGTTCCTGCCTACATTGCAATATGTTGTAACGAAATAAATTAAGTGGTGAGTGTAAAAGCCAGTGAAAGCTGAGGGTCTAAGGGCCTTGGTTGTTCATCTTCTGTGCTGAGGCAGCAGGATTAAAATGCTGTGCTATGCACACAGACATGCAGCACACTCCAGAGTACTGTCAATATGTTCTGCAGAGAAAGCCTTCAGTGTGTCAGCTTAATGGTTTTGTACATTGTCTGACTTAAAGAGTGCACTTAAACAATGTAATATTTATGCTCATCAACAAAAGGCGAACATTGTGTAAAAAACACGTGCATGACATTTGTTTGTTTAGGGAGTGGCCCGTCGGTTCCAAGCAGTGGCATCACGTCTCCTGCTCACATCCCTCTGCCCTCTCACTCAGTGCCAGACTTCTCCTATTCCTCCAGTGAGGATGAGTTTTATGATGCTGATGAGTTCTATCAGAGCAGCACTTCTCCAAAACACTGCATAGAGTAAGTAGAGAACCACTTCTCCAGACATCACTGCAGAGAGAAGATTTTATTTTGCACTAGTATTCATTTAAAAAAACACCTATTTTGCACAGAGGCTGACTTCTTTCTGCTCTTTGTCTTCACTGCTCTTGTCCTCAGTCCCTCCGGGCCTCCCGCTGCCTCGCCCATGACTAATGAAGACACAACATTAAAGCGACCCAACACCACAGAGTCCCTCAACTCGTCAATGTCCAATGGCACCACAGATGCAGGTTAATGAGCACTTACTCAAACCACTTAACTGCTCTACTACATTTGCCCTGGTGTGTAGCTGTTTTAAAAGAGCTCTTTTTGTCTTAGAACTGTTTGATAGCCATGATGATCGCGATGATGAAGGGGAGGGCGAGTCTGTGGAGGAGCACAAGAGCGTCATTATGCACCTGCTCTCTCAAGTTAGACTGGGCATGGATCTCACAAAGGTAATTTATGGTGTGAAAATGTTGACACCACAAAATTCAGCTTTGTGCCAGGTTTATGTCTACCCAGCAACAAAGTTTTACTCCATGCCCTTTTTCCCTTTAGGTGGTCCTTCCTACCTTCATCTTAGAAAGAAGATCTTTATTAGAAATGTATGCTGACTTTTTTGCACATCCTGACCTGTTTGTAAGGTATGATTAATGCTTTTTATTTAATTTTTATTAATATATTTTTAGTTTTTATTTTACAAATGAACACCAATGCACAAATCACAATCACGTCATACTTGTGACTTGTTTTAGTATTGCGGAGCAGCCTGAACCCAAAGAGCGCATGGTCCATGTAGTGAAATGGTACCTGTCAGCATTTCACGCAGGAAGGAAAGGCTCAGTGGCCAAGAAACCTTACAATCCAATCTTAGGAGAGGTTTTCTATTGTCATTGGGATCTGCCGAGAGACACAGATGAACTCTCCACTAACGCTGTAAGGAAATAGTCTAAAGCTTTATCCAATTTTAGATTTGTCGTATTAATGATCATTCAATAATGCATACATTTTATTGCAGGAGATTGTATCAGAGGGCCCTGTACCGTGGGCTTCCTCCAACAGTGTGTGTTTTGTGGCGGAACAGGTCTCTCATCATCCTCCTAGTGAGTATTCAGAGTTGATGTTTTTAAAATTGTGTGTGAATTTTAGGTAAACTAACACTATCATCTCTTTGTGTAGTTTCTGCTTTTTATGCAGAGTGTTTAAATAGAAAGATCCAATTCAATGCCCACATTTGGACTAAATCTAAATTCCTTGGCATGTCCATTGGTGTTCACAATATTGGTCAAGGTATGTTAAAACAAACTACTTGTTCAGTTTGTTGCAGAGATTGTATTGATTATTTGCTGTTTTTTCCCTAAAGGTTGTGTGTCATGTTTGGAGCATGATGAACATTACATCCTTACCTTTCCTAATGGATATGGCAGGTGCGTAAGTGATTTTTATACACGGTGTACATTTTTCATTACTTCTAGACTGACCTAAGTGTTTGTGAGCAGGTCGATCCTGACTGTGCCTTGGGTGGAGCTGGGTGGAGAGTGCAACATCTCATGCTCAAAGTCAGGCTACAGTGCCAACATTGTGTTTCATACCAAGCCTTTCTATGGAGGGAAGAAGCACAGAATCACTGCTGAGATCTTGTAAGAGCGGAGACTCACTGCAAACATGTCTATTTGTACAATGAACTAATATTCTGTGCTGTCTGTCTGCAGTGCACCAAATGATAAGAAGTCTTTCTGTTCCATTGAAGGAGAGTGGAATGGAGTCATGTATGCCAAGTGGGCTACAGGAGTAAGTTTTTGTTATAAATGTTCAAAAGCTAATGTATACTGGGAATTAATTCAAGGAAGTGTTTTATTCTAGCTCTTCTAAAATAAATATGTATGCGGTTTTATTTCAAGGAGAACACAATCTTCATTGACACTAAGAGGATGGGTCTCATTAAGAAGAAAGTCAGAAAGCTAGAAGACCAAGTTGAGTTTGAGTCAAGAAGGTGAGTGAATATTTCCCTGGTATTAGGTTAATGGTCAATGCAGAAATGTTTAATTATGATTGTGATCTTTATTCTCATTTTTATCTATTAGATTGTGGAGAGATGTGACCCGAAACCTGAAGCTGAAAGACATTGATTCTGCAACAGAGGCTAAACACAGGCTTGAGGAGAAACAGAGAGCAGAGGCCAGAGAACGAAAAGAGAATGAACAACAGTGGGAGACCAGAGTAAGCAACAGTGTTTCTGTAATACTAGAAAAAAACTGATTGTAATCACTGTGAATATTTGTGTTGTATAATCTATAACAAATATTTTTTTTTTTATTTAAACCAGGTGTATGCCTCCTTCCAACTGCAGATCATGATTTTTTTTGTCTGTTTCTGTAGTTATTCCATGAGGACGGGGAGTGCTGGGTCTACGATGAGCCTCTACTAAAGAGAATAGCCTCCCAGCGGCACTGAAGAGACAACATCTCTTCTATACATATGCATAAAGACATGCACATCAGCAGAGTCTTTATAAGAACTCTGACAGAAACAATGTTTTCTAAGCCTTGAAAAATTAATGAAGAAAAAATGTATACAGTTATGCATTTGACTGTAAAACAGTATGGAAGTGAATGACATGGATGTAACCCTAAAATTAGTAAACACCTTATTTGGGCAATCTCAATCCACCACCAGAGAGACCTGTCACCAACATGTCACAGTGGAGATGGACGCTACCGTTTCACAGCCCTCTTCACAACGCAACATCAGCTCCTCGGGACAAACCTGCACACATCTGGTTTCCCTACACACAGTTTTGGGAGTGGAAAAGTAATTTGTGATTGATCAAATAAACCTTAACAAATAAATCCGTGATCTACATCTCAGGGATTCTGGTGACTGGAGAGAAAGCTGCTGGCCCCACAAAACGTCTGATGGCCTTAAACATTGGAACAGAGTAATCCTTATGGGCCAGGAGAACGTCTCTGCTTGCCTGCTACCAGTTACAACTGTTGTTTAAATATAGATAAACACACATATGATGGATATATAAATATATATATTCATTTTATTTTCTTCGCTTTTGGTTTATTTTTGGCAATAGTGTAACATAAATGAGTACATGAACCTGGAGGCTTTATTGTTATAAATCATTCCATTTGGTTTTTCATGTTGTGTTTCATTGCAACAAATCTTTGCCTTTTCCACATATTTTGTTTTCGTATTTTATGCAATTCCAAAGTTGGTCATTGGCATCAGAGCATGCCTATATGGAGACATGGGACAGATGCAATATAAATAGTATTGGTGTCAAATTGTCAAGTGCAGAGTCGACTCCACAAAAATGACTATGGACAAAAATTACACAACCAACAAAACAAAGATTATGATTTGCACGTTAGTCTTAACATTAAAAGCCCCTAAAGTTCAGACTACCATGTTTTTAGTGGTGTTGGAGGGAACATAGCTGTCTTCTGAAGCTGTTTTCAAGTGCTGCTAGACTTAAGACCACATTCTACCATATTATTATTGAATTATTTTGTATTAATTGTCCTGCATTGCTTGACATGCGCGCATCCAGGGCAACAATGACCCCGACATACACTGTTGAACCATTCTTTTATACAACATCTTTCAATAAAAATGCAATTATATGTGGATGAGATACAAAAATAAAAGATACTTTTCAACAAAAATATATCTTTTAATTGGGTACCAGCCATTTTTAATGAAGCCAGTAGGGGAGACTGGGGTAAGATGAGCCAGTTTTCATATTTAGGATCATTACATGAAAGCAATCATAGTTTAGTCACCAACTAATATATCTGCATAAAGTTCA
>JAVQJW010184778.1:0-14026 GCA_036025195.1 Hypseleotris klunzingeri
ACAAATATGTTGATGTGCATAAAAAACAAACTTCTTTGGTACCTAATGGAAAATAAAATTATTAAGGCCTCTACAGCATCTATAGGTCAAAAATGCATTTAGTACTGCAGCCAAATGATCACACTTAAATTTCAGATTTAGTCTTTGTTCAAACTAGATACAGATTTGATCAATCCGCCCAGTTAGGCCACTCCCACTGTACTTCACCATCCTATGTAACCATTTCCACTGAAAAAGCTTTAAACAATAGAGCATTTCTAGGCAGGTGCAAGTTTCCAAGAAAATAAACTGCACTCAACAGCCGGTACTAGCTGGAAATAAACAAGGCGTAGGCAGGCCCAAAGCATTTCAACCATCAAGGATGCAGTCAAGTTTTAACAGGTAACTTAAGGTCTTTTTTAGAACACATTTTTGAGTACACATTCTGCTGTTTTGTAACCAAAGCGGTTTTAGGCATTTCTTAATGTTCTGGTCACGAACAAAGAACTTCTGAAGATGGTGATATGAGATGGATACGTACCACATACTGACAGGTAATGTCAAAGCATTTCTCCTTTTCTGGACTTTTGTCAACATCAAATTTTGATCACTTGTGGTGATGGGGTCTTATTGTAACAAGAAACGCACATAGTATACACCAGTTCTTTTGCTAAAATACTGCTTGACATTTATATTACTGTCAGTATGTTTACAAGAGCAATACGTCCAGATGACTAACACTGGATATGCATATGAAACTTGAAAAACACTTTAAACAAAGCATGACAGTATATACACACATAGTTGCAAAGTAAAAAAAGACAGTAGTAAAAAAAACTAGGAAAATTCTGCGATATGGAAAAGTTATAAAAAAATGCAACCCTCCCTGGAGGTGAAATGGCCCATTTGAACACAGCAAATTCTAGGTCAACAACCACAGGCCCATATAACAGGTTAACATTTTGACTTCTAAGTTGAGGTAAGCGGTACAATAGGGCCTTCTGACTTTCCCTCTTCTCGCTGGTGCTCACTGGAGCGGTTTCTTTCTCCTTCCTTGCTTGGGGTGCTGCTGCTGTATCTTCAAAGGATGCCATAGATGAAGAGTGCCATAATGGCAGCACTGATGAGGCCTGAAATAGGCACAGTGACAAACCAGGCCATGAAGATGTTCCTGAACAGGCGCCAATCGACAGCTTTCCGTGAGCGGAGCCATCCAACAGCCACCACCGAGCCCACCTACAACACACCATAGTGTGAAGTGAGCACAAGTGTTACTAAAGCCACATGAATGTTCACTAAGGTTTGCCATGTCATCAGAGGTTAGTTCTAATACATTTACAATAAGGCAAATAAACCTTAGGTTTCTTAATAATGTGCTTTTTAAACACTAGACCCACTAACTGCATTATTCATTCACATTACAGTCACACACTGGTGACGCTTCTGTAGCAGACTGTAACAGCCTGACAGGACAACCTCTCTGCCAGTGAGCCTTATTGGTGTATATCCTTATTGGTGACTCCAGCAATGGTCAGTACACTTTTGTCAGTTACCATTCTATTCTGAATGCCTCAAATTAAGGTATACATTTGCTCAAACTAGGTTCTCACACTCTCAGTCATTGTTAAACCTACCTTACAGTGTGTTGTGGAGACAGGCAAACCAATGTTAGAGGCAATGACAACAGTCAGAGCAGAAGCCAGTTCAATGCTGAAACCACTGCAGGGAAATAAAAGGACTTATTAGTATTATTGAGTGAGGTGACCTGCTAATTAACTACACTGAATAAATCTGTACCTTGAGGGAGTGATGGGGGTGAGGTCCTTGCCCATAGTCTGGATGACTCTGCGACCCCAAACCCAAAGACCAAGGCAGATGCCAACACCTCCATACAACAGCAGCCAGATGGGAGTGGGGTTATTTGAAAACACACTGCTGGACTGGTAGATTAGCCACAAAGCCACCAAGGGACCAATCGCATTACTGCAAGAAATATTTATATACAGTACCACATGTGTATTGAGAGAACTTAATATACAAAAATGATGTTAAAATTGAATTTAGTTAGTGAGATGGTAGTGTTGCATACCTAACATCGTTTCCACCATGTGCAAAGGATCCAAAGCAGGCGGTGAGGATTTGAAGGAACTGGAACAGCGTGGAGACCTCTGGTTTATCTGCCTCCAGTCCGTCATCCTCCAGAGAGCTCCTGCTGCTGCCCGCATCCTCCTTCCCCAGCTCCACCGCCACCTCTCCCTCTCCCAGGCCCTCGGGGGTGGTGTGCTCGGCCACAGCGTTGCAGTAGCTGGTGTAACTGTCCATACGAATGCGCTTCTTGTCCTGAGCACCTGACCCCGCGCCCTTGTCTCCGGTCTCACTTGCACGGAAGTCACCATCTTTGTGCCTGAAGTCACCGTGCATCCCGATGATAGCCATGGTGTAAGAGGTGTAGCTGTTGTTGCGCCTCATCGGCCGCTCGCCTCCCTCACCCATGCAGTCGCCCACTTTGGCCAAATGAAGCTTATGCAGCAGGTCTTTGTACAGGCCTGAGTCCTTGTGAACAGTGTGGTACTGAGTGTAGCCGTTGCTGGGGATCTGCGCTGGTCTGTTGTTGAACTGCACCTGGTTATTGAAGTGGACTTGGGCATTTGTGGAGCCATTGCCAAGAGATTGCTGGTTGTTGAGCTCATTGTTTGATAGGACCTCTTTTGGGACTGAGGACAAAAAGTAAATACAAAGATTAAAAAAAAAAACTATTTATAAAATACTGGGTAAAAGTCGACCAACTATTCTTTCATGTCACTTAGCTAGTCGTTTTGTTTTAGTACTGCCAGCCTCGTGTTTTAAATTTGTATGCAACTTGAGTGGTATGCTAAATGTATTAACCTGTCAGCACACCTCTTTGACTGTTGGTGAATGCAGAGACTGTTGTTATAGGATTACTTACCATCATTTTCAGTGCTGTATTCAGTGTCGTCAGAATCTCCAATGTTAAACGCTACCCGGCGTTCCTTATTACTGTCGACATCGTCAGAATCTCCGATGTCAAATGCCACTCTGCGCTCCTCGGGCACAGCTGCTGGCTCCTGATTGGTTGCTGAGGCAGCAGGTGTCGAATCCTCCTTTGAGGACTGCTTTAGGATTGGACAGTGGACTTCTTTGAGCTCCCGTTTCTCCATCAGGGGACTCTCCGAAGGACTGGAAGACTTTAGGTCTCCTAGTAGGGGAGAGATTGTGGTGAGACACGCCTGGGTCATGTCCAAACATAAATACAGTACAGCAGTGAAATGGTACAGCAAATGTTTCTGTTTTAACCAGAGCTTCAGAGTATATTGCATAATCAGAAAGTAAAAAAAAAACTTGCCCAATATATTATATTTAAACTGGGTCTAAACAAGCTAGAGTTTGAGTTAAATGGATTATGACCTCTCCGGAACATATTTACACTACTGATAGCGGCTTAAGTTGTGAAAGACAATAAGACTTTACCGCTTCAGGTTCACATGACATTTTGTTTATCATCTTACAGCGCATCAAACAATGTCAATATTTGTTGTTTAGAAAACCAGACTGTTCTGGTTTGTACATGGCCATAACACACACTCTACAAAAGAAATGCATGCTGGGCTGACACCTTAAGTCAACCCAGGCTTACTTTAAGGCTTTAAAGCCCAATTAGTGGATCACAATGACCCAATTACTTCTTTACAAATGGATTTTGTCCATGGGCAGCTATCACTTCACATAAAATCAAATTCATATTAGAAAAGCTAAACTTGCTAAACCAGGTTTATTTTTTTTGGTTTGACTATTATGAAACACTGGGAAGAGTACAAAATTAAAATGAAATGCAGGCAGTTTTTATAAGGTTAAAACTGAACTGAGTGTCAACCAGTCCCCATTGTTCTGTCGTTTACCTTAATCCAGGATTATGACAGAAATTAACAGCTGCAATCAAGTTATTCCAAATTACTGAGGTCCATTTAGCAAATTAATTTAAAATTTAGAGTGAGCAGTCTCGCACATTTTTAAAAATAAACCAATGACGGTAGTACTAGAATGTGTGACTTACGTTCAATCTTCTTCTTGAGGCGAGGACAGACAATGAACCAGACGATAAGGGCAGTTAGCAGCCCAAAGCCCAGAGAGATGAGAAGAGTGCCCCACCAGGGGATCTTGTCAAATCCAAGCACTGAGAAATCAGGGAAACAAAATTTAAAAATTAAGGCAGCTGATGCCACCTTTGACACAGCAGGACTTTTATTAAAAGGGAGAAAAGTAGGAATATTTGTTTTTATATCAAATGCTTAGCTTCTTTCCCTACGGAAATGTGTGTGTATTCCTGTTATGCAACACATGAGAGTACAAGACACTCAGGTTCAGTGGCTGGTGAAGGGAACAAAGAGTTCCTTAAAAGTCAAAGAACAGAGGGAAAAAAGGAACTATTTTCTTAGGAGCAGCTTGTTGTAGCAATAGTGTATTGCTTGTGCCAAGACTGCAGTAAAGCTGGTGCAGCAGAGATAGATGTAATGCAGCAGGCCTTAGAAAGAGAATATTTGCATTTCCCAGGGGAGGCAGTCATCTTTGTCACACAGTAGTTGCAAGTCAGCAACGTGATTGCAAAAGAACAAGCACAGCCGCAACAGCAGCTCTAGTAAGGTGACCTTCACCAAAAACACTGTTGTCTAAAGATAAACAAAGGAAATGAATGGCCAAGGCTAAAAGATAAGTGACATGGTTGAGCTGTTCACTTGGTTATAGGGCAGAGTCCACGCTGCAGTCTCCACTGAGTCACGCTGTAGCATGAGCCTGCGGAGCTACTAACTTATGTTTATTTAGTTATGCAATGGAAGCGCTTTCCTTTCAGGCAACCAGTGTGGGTGTGGGTGTCTGTATAACAGCTGAGCCGATCACCATGCATGTCCCTCTCACATGTACAGGGACACACAAAAACTTTTCACATTTAAAGAGCCATCTATACAATTAAAAATGTTGAAATGACAGAGGGGCACAACTTGAAAAAGTCTGGCCACATCCTTCGTAAGTGTTTTTAACCACAGCCATGCCAGCCAAAGTCCAAAACCCCTACATAAAACCTATCCCAAAAAAACACATTACACAACTGTTCTTCCAATACTCTATATGGTCCAACATCTACCCTAAATAGCGAGAACTTCCCGAATGATTGTCTGGTTCTTGGCATCTTGGATTTATAATTTTAGTCAGAAAATGGGTAATTAGTAGGGCTGTCGACTTGGCAAGATTGCCAGCCCCACTTTATTGTAACAAACAGCTTCTAGTTGAATCTACAGATAGATTCTCCTGTTGGTTTTCAACTCAAAGATTCTACTATGTGTGAAGTGTAAAACATGTGCCTAATGTTTAATGTTTTATGAAGTGTGAATGACCTTAGAACACCCAGGATCGTCTGTGTCATTTGATCCTCAGCTTCTTGGGCCTGATTTGCAGACACTTTTGGAAATTAAGTTTGATGTCTCATAGCATCAATGAGTAAAGGGAATGTTTTGTCCTGCCTGTTGTCCGCCAAGTTCTTTCATTTGAACTTAACAGTGCAGCAGATTTTGAAGCTGCAGGGCATAAATCAAACCCTGTGTTAACACTACAGACAGTTATACTGTAAGGATTATGTTGTTCACAGCATTAAAAAAAAAGGGATTCAGCAGTACAATCCAGAGCTGAATAAACTTAGTAGTGCTTTGTTCTTGCAGCAGTAAGTGGGTCATTGCTTTGGCTCTCTCCGGTGTCTTACTCCCTTGTTGTTGAAGAGGGTGTAATAAAAGGTAGTGTGCAGTCTGATACTGGTCTAAAACTGCTTGTGTATCGAGTTTGTTGATGTGAGGCACCCAAGTACAGGTCCTTGTGTATAATTTGTAGAAGTGAGGGACTTTATAGCACGACTATGGAGGATTATGGGCTATGTAGAGATCTCCACTCTGATTGTGATGATGACACAAGAGTGAACATACACATCAGTGGTCAAACTCTGGCCTGTAGCCACCATTTATAGGCCCAGGCCAGTTAAGATCTTGGAACTGTTAGGCCCTGTAGAGAGAAGAAAACAAAGCAGCAGAAGTTGCTTGTTTAATGAAATGCTTGAGCATAAAGCCATCACAAGATTACTATTAAAAACATCTAAAGCCAACACTGTTTTACTTGTCTTTTCCTTCTCCGTGACTCAAGCCCACAGACAGTGATGTCAAGAATTAAGTGAAATCTTATTTCCATCTCCCTGTTGTGCTGCTCTCTAAATTCCAGCTATGACCCACATAGAACCACAAGTAAAACGTCCTAAAAACATGTTGGAAAAACACCAGCTCTGAAAATGGTAAACAACGTCTGGTTCAGTCTGGCATATGTGTGGGCATCCGGCTGTCTGAGGGGAGCAGTTTATTTAAAGCTGTAGCTGTGGGCAGGCATGCAGAGCTAAAGGACTGACAATGATACTCACTCGGTGCTCCAGTGAACATTATGGAGAATAGGTTAATTCCCATCGTTGTGGCATAGAAAACAGGCAAGGCCTTTAATCCGTTTGGAACAGGGTCTTTCTACAAAAACATAGGCATCAAATAAGAACTACAGTTCTATACACAGCATAAACACCATTTATTTTAACTAAAGGCCATAATTAGTGAAATTAAACAAGTACTTGATATAATTTAATCTTACCTTTTGTAATATAAACATGCGCACAAAGTAGAAAACAATTCCAGAAGCAATGCCAGAGAGTAGAGGGCTCAGAAACCAAGAAGCAACTGTAAACAAGGTATATTTTTAAATTCAGCTCATCTAAACATTCATAAAAAAAATCATGTTTATATTGTCACAAATGTCAGAAATAACCATGGGCAACCAGGACAATACTGGCCATACACTAGTATTACACCAGCAATGTCAAGTTAATGCATTTTGTTTGTTATTTGGACTAGACTTAACCATTTATCCGGATTAGTTGGTGGGTTGCACAGAACTTACCAATGCGTAGAAGTTGCATCCATTTTACACCCTGCTGGCCTCTAGCGACCAGTGAGAAACCAATAGTAGCACCAACAATGCAGTGTGTTCCAGAAATGGGAAGCTTGAGGAAGGAGGCGGCCAGCTGCCAGACAGCAGAACCTGTAGCAAAGAAACATTTACACATTTTAAAGCAGATGGATATTAACAATATTAAATTGACTGATTTGATTATACCAAAGATGAATACTCACCAACCATGGCACTGACGTATCCAGCCATCAACTCATGCTCAGAACCATTGTACATGCCAACGTCAATAATACCTTTGCGAATGGTCTCACTCACTTTGGCCCCAAGGAGCACTGAGCCCACAGTTTCAAACACTGTGGCCAAAATGCAAGCCTGTCTTAATGTAACCACTCCAGATCCTACTGCTGTGCCAAATGAGTTAGCAACATCATTGGCTCCAACTGAAAACGCCAATATAAATGCGATGATAAAGCCAACAATCAGAAGCCACATGTAATCTGTCAGTGGGGTCTCAGTTACTGCTGCAGCCGTGGCTGCTAGGATTATTGCAGTTACAGTAGTGGAATCCATGATTTCAGACTGGTAATTCCTTCACAATTAACGGATAAATGTAAAATAGTAATGAACACTAAGAATAAGAGGTACAGGGTAAAATAAATAATTTTAAGACCACCTGTCTAACAGGGGTTTTATTTACAGTGCAAACTTGATGATTCTGGTTGTAACCAGAAAATAATAATTAGGTTTTATAATAATATGGGCCTATTGCTATCCTGTAATTATACTAGATCTGTTGCGATTTCTCTGGAGCTGAGCAATCAAGCGGAGTGAGGAGACTGCCATTGTGCAACTATTATTGCAGAGGGGCAGAGGTACATCCTGGAAAAGAAGAAAAGATAGAAATGCTTCAGGAAACATCCATAACTACGTTATAGCAACAACGAAGTGCAGTGACAGATGGTGAATTGTGAATGGGAATATAACGTCACAACACGCAGGGCTAGACCGGAAGCAAGAAAAATCTAGGAAGCCATTTTTGTTAAATGTCGCATGAAAAAACAGGGTTAAATAAAGCAACTTACGTCGTTGCTTTTCGTGTTTTATTTACACAAGCTTGTGTTTGTCTGCCACGCTATAAAATCATGTTATTATCACAAGACCGATATGTAGGAGACAACAATTTCTACATACACGTGTCGTCATTCATTCAGCATAGCGAGCTGCCGGATCACGAGGGTCCCGATGACGCACTACCAAAGCACTAAAATCATTCACTCTGTTTTAACTATTGTTCCGTTTCCTGCATTAAATATTGCACTGACTTTGTTTTAGAAAAAGGGGGACACGACCGCATTTGACAGTCTGGGGAACTACACTGTAAACTTCGCGTCTTTATTGTGACCAAACAGCTTTATTATGGACCTATCTGTTAAGTCTGAAGTAGTCTTATTAGATATGCCAAAAGTCAATGCGCAGACGATTAGAGGTGATAACGCAGGCCAATTGTCTGCCTGTACTGACAGTTTATAAATACAACAAATCCAATTTAGAATCAAGAAGACAAGTCGGTCATGTCAGTTTATTTTTTACAAGGCAAATCCATTACACGGATTACATCCCACAACATTACGGTTAGACGTCGCTAATAATATATTGTACATGATATGGAGATTGATTTTGGATTAAGCAAAGCAAGAATTTGAAATAAATTGGATTCAGTAAATAATACTTTAAACCAAGATCACACGAAAGACTGTTTTACACTCACCACTCGTTGCTGTAGTCGTTTCTGAAGAAGAGAGCGCGCTAAATGCTAACCTAAGCTAATTAGCGCGCGCACAAATAAATGTAAAGCGCGCGCGGGCTAAAGACAAATACAACTGATATGATGTTCCAATAACAGCCGACGTAAACTTCAAAAGGTAATCTAGCCGAGTAAAAAAAACTACGAGTTATGGTTAATTGGCGATCAAAAATCGTTCTATAATAGTCAAATGACTTTGAATGGATGTCTAACTACCGCATGCGAGGAGGAAGCGCTGAACACCGGAGCGGACCGGCTGAGAGCCACACAGCCCGCTGCTTTATTGGATACACCCCCGAGGAAACCCCGCCTCTGCCCAACGCCCAGCTGTCATGAGATCCCTGCCCTGTTTCAAAGAGTACTACTAACTGAAGACGATATCCTTGAGAAAGGGCATAATCAGTCCTCCTAAAACACTAAAGACAACACAGGAGTAAACATATTCATGTAGGTCTGAATTTATAGCTCTTTGTGTAACGTTTTACAATGCTTTGAGATATTTTAAGGACTTAATGGGTGGAATGAACATTCTGTTCTAGACTATGGTTCTAGTTAAACATTATTGTAAATTCAAACACACCTTAGCCTAGACCTTTTTAAACCTTTTTTAAGCACCTATAGTCATTAAGTTGGTCACTTTTTGTAATGTTCTCTATACTGTTTCGACGGGTTGGGTTGGTCGTGGGTTACTTTTATTATTACTTTGAGATATTAAATGTTTGAAAGAAAACGACACAAGCAAGCATTTAAAGACCATTCTGTAAGTATCTGAAAGTCAAATATTCCTGTGATTATTTCATGTAGGCTTTAAAAATCTGAACACTTTAGCCGCCATCCACCACAAGCGGGCTGTCTAACCAAATTTTGGCACCTAAAGGAAGAATTTCGCGGTGGGGGGAGTGGCGAGTAGACTATACTCTGCAAAGTTTTCTACAAAGAGCGTTTTCCATAGAGCCACTGATTGTTTACATTCACAACAATCAGTAGTTTGACACCTCATTTACATGTAGGAAATGACTAAGCAATGGGAATGTTTTTGACAACACTTCCCTGAAAGAGCCAGCGGCATAGGCCCTGATCTGACTGAACATTATGTGCGGTTCATTGTGTCATCATCATGCCTTGAAGCCACGACCTGCACGCATGGGTGACAAATGCTAATGATAACAAGACGTAGCCTACACATTTTTTTGGGTTGGAAATAAGGACCTATTTTATTTATACACATTTTAATTATAACAACAAAGAGTTCTAAAAGTCTACGGATGGGCGATGGCTTAACGAACTAAAAACACGTTTTAATGTATTAGTTTACTGTGACAAATGTTTGTGGTTTTAAGTCATGGAATACATCCATGTTTTAAGTAGCAGAAATATACATCTTTGTGAAGTTTGTCTGCTATTGATTCTAAACAGTATAGTGCCACCTAGTGTTGGTGAACAAATCTGTAGTCATAACCATGCATTAATGGCACTTGTCTATCCAAAAATATGCCATTATCAAAAAGTTGGTAATGACTTTGAAAGGTGGAAAAGAGGCTATTTTGACACAGCTTAAAGTTTATGTTGGATTAACTCAAAATGTATGCCTGCCTTCTAGGTGTTATATAGGTGTTCTAATTTAAACATAGATTTTCATGAAAGACGAGTTTGATAGATGTTTTTTGTGTCACACCGTGATCGGAAAACCATCTGAAGTGGTGCGAGGTTTATTGTTCATACTCGGGTCTTTCAGTGAGCACGTGGACAGGTCGTGGTGACATTGCTCAACAAAATTTGCTTAAGGCCGCCCCCGCTAGAGGGCGACATTGGCGTATTTCTTTACAGCTAGTATCTGCTATTATAATATGTCTATAATGCATTTGTAGTTAGTGGGTTGTTTATGACTGGCACAAAAGGAAGATGCACAAACGTTGTCCAGGCAAACTGTACGTTATAATAGTTTTAGCGCTGTTATAATGATGGTGAGTACATAAAAGCTGCTGCTCTCCGCACATAAGCGTTTCTTTAGACAGACTCCTACTTCGACCAATCACAAACGCTGAAAAACAACGATTAGCCAATGAGTGCTTCAATGGTAATATAGGGGCGGGACTTCCGTGTGGGCGTGCGTCAGTAGGAAGTGGAGGTCAAACGATTAGCAAAGAGTTTCAAAAACGTGAGGCAACTTACCTCAGCGATACATGTACAGGTACACTATTGTTATACTCGAGTTACTTGTTGGTCAGTTTGCACATCGTAGACTCTAAATATTTTTCGTGTCGCCTATCGTGGGTTTTGATATAGGTTAACGTTTATCTGAAAACGCACCTGCTAATCGCGTGTGACTGACAGTTTGCTAGCTAACACTGCCACAGTAAATAAGTAAGCTTCTCCGCCAAATAGTTGGACAAGATTTCGTTAAACTCATGATGCATGTTTGCTCACCGTCGTGTCGCATGCACACACTGTTTTAACTTAAGCCACAAGGACAGTTGGATAGCTGCATCTTGCTATTGACATTATTGCTTTTGGGGGCTGGAGTCACGGTCATAGTCGTCATGTTTCAATCTGTGCCTCGACGTCCTCTTTGCGAGATGAGTGTGAAAACAGTCCGGTCTCAAAGCGCCAGATCCTTTAGATGTATCGAGTCCACCACCGTAAAGCTAAAGAAGGTGCCATGGTTGGACAGGAGCGCGAGTCTGCTGCTGTCTTGGCTCCAGAGGGCTGGGCTAGGTGCTAGCGAGGCCTCCAAGTCCACCAAATGTAAAAAGGGCTTGCTGTCTATCTTCGCCGATCATTGTGGTTTTGTGACTGGCCAGAGGCTGCGACGTGCTTGTCAGATAGGCGAATTGTACTCCAACCTTTATTCTGAACGCACCAAGTGGACCCTGGTTGGAAATATATGGCGCAGATTTCAGAGCAAGCACACTCAAAGTGGAAAACTGATAGCCGCACTGGCCGGCGTCTTCATGTGGGATAGTGAGAAGATCCAAGATGAGGAGATACAAAGGTGTGTAAGATATTTTGTAAAATTTAGATAGCGTATAGATTACATTACATTGATATCTAACCCTAGTAAACTAGTTGCAACCAACATAATGCTTTGAATGTCATTATTTAACTATGGTTTATTTTTGTCATTTTTATAGATGTGGACTGGAACTGCAGGCCTTGGAGGCTGTTACTTGCCTGAGCCCATCTTCTGGGACAGTGACTGGACAGACAGAACGAGACTGGGAAATAGTTATGGAAAAGAAAGACTTCAGAGTGTGGAGGCGTCCAATCCCCAACAGTCACCTTTATGAATACAGAGGTCAGTCAACACATGTGATCTGACTATGTGAAATATTCATGTTCCAAGTCATATTAAAAATTTACAAATAATTTTTTTGTATATGCAGTATTGGGCTCATATAAGGATGTTACACCAAGACAGTTCTTCAATGTTCAGGTACAGTAGACACAAGAAGAAATGCAATATTGTGTGTGAAATACGGTCTTATGTCCTCCATAGAAACGTTAATTACTGTTATTTATAATTACTGTGTAGCCATCAGCTCTTGCACAACATGCAAACATGCCTCGCACAAAGGGGCAGTGATAGTCTTGTTCTAATTTAAGCACCTTACCCTTCACTTACACTTGTGCTTTCCCCTTTCCCTCAGTTGGACACAGAGTACAGAAAGAAATGGGACGCTCTAGTCATCAAACTTGAGGTAGTGGACCGAGATGTCAACACCGGATCTGAAGTAGTACACTGGGCAACACATTTTCCTGTGAGTTTTTGTTATTTTTCTGTATATAAATGGGAGCTTTAAATTGTTTTAAAATTTTCAACATCCAATTCAGCCTCCATGAGCATATGACCAAAGCAAACATTAAAGAATAATTATTTATAATTATATTATAATTACTTTTACCTTCCCTTACAGTATCCTATGTACTCAAGAGACTATGTGTATGTGCGTCGATATGATGTTGACTTCGAGAATAACTTGATGGTTCTGGTGTCTAGGTAAGAATGATCTGTACTTTGAACTGAGTGCAGAAACTATATGTACTGTATGTAACATCTAATTTTGTTTGCAGGGCAGTTCAACATCCTCGTGTGCCTGAGACCCAGGAGTTTGTGAGGGTACATTCATACCAATCCAAGATGGTGATTCGTCCTCACAAATCATTCGATGAGGTTTGTTTATTGACAAGCTGATTCTAGATTAATTTGTTTCTACTTTATTTGAACTATTTATGTTTTATTTCACAGAATGGATTTGATTACCTGCTAACTTACAGTGACGACCCACAGACTGTCTTTCCCCGATATTGTGTTAGCTGGATGGTGTCAAGTGGTAATTTTTGTTTTATTACTGCATAAAGTGTATCATAGTTTTAAAGGATATAAGTAGTTGCTGTTGTAAAGCAACTGGTTGCTGGTTGAATTTTAACATTAATTTTATTTTATACTGTTTAGGTATGCCTGATTTCCTGGAGAAGTTGCATACTGCTGCACTACGGGCCAAGAACCTGGAAGTAGGCATCCATGACTATGCAGGTGTTATTAAACCAAGCGACACGAACCGACAGCCTTCCCAAGAGCGCCTCACTGGAGATAACTCACACACAGGTGGCTCTGGGCAAATCTATGCATAAAATGGGCCTCTTCTAGCTCACACCAACTACGTAGCTAAATAGACTCAAACTTTGGGTCTCCAACACTGTGGGTCTTTTACCTGAACAGCAGATCTAAATATTCCATGTTAAGGAGATATTTGTCCATCCATAGACTTGGTTAAGTTGGATTTACATGGGGATCAGTTGACTGTGTTTTTGACAGTAACACAGTAAATCTGGTAAGACTTCTGGTTTTGGCATTGTGTTTACTCTGTCTTGATGTCAACAGTGGGAAGGTTTGTCTTTTGGCTTAGGAAAGATGCCTTTGCTGCAATTTTTTTGTAAGATTGAGCTAAACTTCCTAATTGTAGAGATGCTAAAGCTATGAATCTTTTAATTTTCTCATCTTTTGTTGTTTTGACAGGGTGTGACTAAAGACAAGCAGCTAACTCAGTATGTGATTTCAGCCATAGCGATGGTTACTGGATTGGAAAAACATAAAGCACTAATATATGGCACTGTAAAGATAAAGATTAGTGTTTTTTTTATGACTAATAGAAATGGTCATCCAGAACTTCAATAACATAAAACGGATAATGACCATAAATTGAACAAATAGATGCACTGTTACTTTGTAAAAAAAAA